>PQWD01002111.1:0-16443 GCA_019425675.1 Leucinodes orbonalis | reverse complement strand
TAGCTTTTTATGACATTAAGTATACGGGTCGGTCAGTTCACTCACCCAGTGGTTATTGATACGCCTGACCGCGGTAAATTGAAGATCAGTGTTGATGAAAATTAGTGATAGTATGCAGTTATTACTTTCCATCAACACTGCACTGCACTGCACTATTACTCGAAACGACACATGTTAGATATTTTATACCAGGTAATTTTACTAGATACAGTACCGAAATACAGAAGTGCAAAGCACACCTATTTAACGTAACGATATCTGATACTGCGGTGGTACCTAAAAGTCCCAGTACCGAGTCTACCGCCTACCACCACCCCCCGCCCCTCATCCCCAATTTATGTTATTTGACAGAGAAGCGGCACCGCCGGGAAGGTGACTCATTCTAAATTCAATACGAAAAAACAATTTTGCTTTATACTTTGGATCAAATTCATTTGACTCTGTGTTGCTTTAAAGCAATGTTTGGAAGGAAATATTAATATAGGTACTTTTTTTTACTAAAAATTCGAATGCGTTTGGCTGGTATCTTACCTGATGGAAAGTGACGATGCAGCCTAAGGTGTCACGCAAACTCAAATAATGCCTATTCACTCTTCCTTGAAAACCCTTAATTGTACGTATCGGGAAACAAACGCAGGAAGGTCATTCCACTGCCTTGCAGTTCGGACGATGAAGGAAAAACCGAACTTATTGTGTGCATATATGGAATATCGACAAGGGGTTGGAACTCGTCCCTACGGCGAGCTCCTCCGATAAAGAATTGGTGCTGGAGGACATCAATTGTGCAATCCCAACGCACACTTTCAGAAATGCAACCTGTGAAATGATGGACAGACATGATGATGTATCATTATTATTATAATGTAACTAAATAGTAACAATGTAGATATGCCTATATGCGATGTGTTATAAAGCTTATAAATTTAATAAGTTTTTCCAATAGCATGATCGTATTTCTGATATCGATATAACATAAGGAAACCCCTGCACGAAACTAAAATAATGGTTACTTTCTGAAATAGATAAGTCGTAAGTTAATTCGTATTGCCTCATTCAGTAACTCAAAGAAATGCTTACTTTTCTTTTCGACTGTATAAACGAGCAAGTAAGGGGAGTAAATAATTGATAGGATTTATTGTTTATGATTATCAGTCGACTACACCCATTACTGAATCACGAAAAAAATCATCGCACACCCCTTTCCTGTTGAAGGTTGTTTTCCACATAAAACACATTTTATGAGAATTGCCGCAACAAACTACGCCTGAGCTTCGTGAAATTTTATTATATACTAGTGGTTTCGTGTCTTTTCACAAAATCACGGATCATTAATTCTTTATAATTCTATTCGTTTATATTTTCAATGTTTTAATTAATTAAGTTAAGTTTGTGTGGGTGGTCATGTCTACAGATAATTCACAAAAACAAAATAAAAATGCTTAAAATTCATCTATTTAATTGGCACAAGACACTTTTGAGTCGTAAGTCAAATATTAAGTTAAAACTGGTTTGAGTCTAACCAGTACACCGGTTCGGACAGTTCATTCATAAAGACTACGGCAAAAACTGAGTAGTTACTACGTAGTTCTTTTCAATCGCCAATTTATAATTTGTTATTTACAAACATTTTAATTATTGTGAATCTTTTGAACAACAGGAATCCTAGACTAGATATAAAATCTGTTGTTTCTGACACCTTTAGGTGGAATGGCGTTCAAAAGTTAAATTTTGCCTTTAATCATCTACAGTGTAGTGTGCCAGTTCTAGTTTTCACTCAAAAGTCATGAGTTGACTATAATTTTATATTTGTGTATTGTAATTTAGCTAACTTTCAGGTCAGGACGCTCACTGATGGTCAGTGACACGCTAAACCAGGCCGGAATTGAAGGAGACCAACAACTGATAGACAGTTATTATCCTCCATCAATGCGCACTGCGCCGACCGAACGACACATGATAGTCTCTCATACCAGTAATTACAGTGCCCGCACCAAAACACAAAAGTGCATAACACTTTTATTTCACGTGACGATATCTGACACTGCGGTGGTACCTACTAGACGATCAGTATCGAGTCTACCACCTAGTAATGTAAGAGTCCGTGTTTAAGTGAAGACCTCGTTTGGGCATGTTCGCCCATCCGCGCGACCATTAACATGGACACCATCCTTGGACCAATGACATCAAAAGGAAGCCGGCAGAGGATGGATGTATGCTGCCCAAGACTTTAATAGTTGCTGCTTTTTAACCCATTGAACGCCAGGTATCCAGACACAATAAAAATGTATTGTCTGACGCCTTAAGGCGTCATTGGCGGTCAAAGAGTTAAGAGAGGCCTTATCCAGCAGTGGATAAGGCCTGCGCATGCCTATGAAGAGATACAAAGCTTGTGCGTGACGTCGGGCACTTGGCCCGCGTGGATGACTAAGGCCTATACACCCTTTACGGGTAGGCTCGTGTCGTTCGGTGGGTACGTTTAATGAGCTGATGATGATGATGTGCATATGCTTGTTACTAAATAAAAAAGAACTAAATTACTTTGTTTCTTGCTTCATTATAACAGAAAAACTAAAATACAAACTGACAGTCGACAGTTTTCAAAGAGATCAAAGTAAGCTAGTGCCTGACCTTTAATCGACCTTCGACCTTAATAGCTTTGCGTAAATAGTTTTATGAGGCCCAGCGTGATCGTGATCCGATTTATTGTACAAGTATAATTGTGTTATGTAATGGGGAAAAATTGGAAAAGAGTAGCTTTGATGTTGAGAGTTCCGGGGTAAAAATCTGAGTCTCAAAGGTCAAGAATAGCTAAGTGTTGAAGTGGATTAGCTTTCTGGATTTTAAAGTAAATTATCATTAGGAAGAAAACTAACTTACCTGAAGAAGATTCGTGGCTTTTAGCATAAAGTAACGAAAAGTAAGTTCGCTCACTTTACGGTAAGATCACTTACCATGACAGATAAGTGTTGGGTCTAAATTATAACAAGACCTGTCATTCTTTTGCCAACCTACTCTGCTCCATCATCCAAGACGACGGATGTTATTAAAAATTTGAGTGTGTTTGCCATCTTTGCGACTGCCATCTCACCTGATGAAAGTGACGATGGAGCCTAAGTGTATCACGCAAACTCAAATAATGCCTAATCACTCTTGCCTTGAAAACCCCTAAACTATATGTATCGGGAAACACAGACGCAGGAACGTCATTCCACTGCCTTGCAGTTCGATGAATGAGAAACCGAACTTTTTGGTACGAATGGGTGGGTCTCCTATACCTGGTTATTTTAGTAGCTACAGTGCCTTCATTTCGACACAAAGAAGTGCAAAATGCTGGTATTTCACGAGATAATCTCCGGCACTGCCGGTGCTAACTACCTAGACGACTCAGTACTGAGTCTACCACCTAGTAGTAGTAGTGATGTAGTTAGATCAGGCTGTCATAAGTTCGAATCCCACGGGAGGTTTTTATGATCTCGTGAAATAATAGTGTTTTACAAATATCTTTTTAATTTAGATAGGCAGCCATGTTTTAAATACTGCCTGCTTAGATTTATAGCGGAAAATTAATTCCTTTGGCTTCGCTCCAACTGTTTAGCAAGGTTGGTTTAACTTATTGTACTAGCGTAAGCATTTTGTCTGCATACACTTATGTACGTGGAAATTTTGGAATGAAGTCCTAACCGCTTTGAACCTTGGTACTTGCAGCTTTCTTTTGATCCGATGGACCGATGACGGGATAGGTTGCTGGTGGAGTCTGGATGAGGAATATCTGGCGTAGAAAGAATCCTATGTCCAGCTTTGGACTGCGATAGATTAAAGAAAGATTAGGTTTCTTTCTTAAACAAGGTTGGAAAAGTTTGCTACGTTCGGACAATGGAATGGGTTTGGATAAAGTCTACGAGCGTCTTTTACTATTATACTACCAGATGACAACGTTGAGCATCGGTGGCTCATTGGTGTGGATCCTTCGAACCTGGAGGGTGCAGGTTCAAATCCCGCCACGTACCAATGTGTTTTCGAATTTTTGAAATTATATCCGAAGTACGTTTACCCGACGCACTTATGGAGAAGGACAACATCGTGAAGTAATCTGCGAACGCATACGAAGGGATTCAAAGGTTGTGCGTGAAGTCGGCCGATCCGCACTGTGCCCGCGTGGACTAAGGCTACTGCTGACTTTTCACCCTTTACGGGTAGGGTTCTATATTGAACTGGTGATGATAACATTGTCTTTTGGAAGATATTATTAATTATTTATTCTTATACGGGCCTTGGCTAAATTAAAAAGAGGCACAGACAGTCATAAAATTCTGTAAATAGATCTAATGAAACTGTTGTGGCCTTTTCCTAATACCTACCTAGTAATTAAGAAGACACCTCAAAATTACGTACTTTTTCGATCATATTTGAAAATATAAAAATAGGTTCGAATTTTAATTAATTAACCTTACATTATTAATAGGCCTGAATTTATAAATAAATTCACTTGATTTTAGATTCTCGAAGTAAGCGATATACTCTAATCAGCCACTCTGCTTTGCCTAAATTAATTTATTCACGAGAACAACCCCAAGTTTTCCCCTAACTACATGAACTAGAATAAACCAGGAAATAAGCTGTTTATTAATTCCCACCGCAGCCGAGGTCAAGAAACATAATCTTGCCCAATTCTTTTGAAACTTTCAATGTCAAGTAACAAGCTAGGAGTCTCCTTCGGACATGATAATTTGGTAGGATATAACAAAAAAATGCGTAGGAAAAATAGCTCGTTATTTTACTTTGAAGCACACAAGTATGGGCGATGATAACTAAGGATGATGATAGCATAGACTAAAGTATTATTTACTCATTCCAATCATACATTAAAATTACAGAAATTCAATGTTTAAGATGTTTAAAAATTAAGTTAAAAATTAAAATCAATTTTGTACATGTAAAATATAAACTATCAGCACTGTAACAAGTCACGAATAGTAAAACTCTTGTGAACTCTCTCTCTCTCTATCTCTTCAATCCCGCCAGACATCCCGGTCCTCCGCTTTTCTCATCCAGCTTCCACCAGCGACCTTTCGCAAGTCGTCGGTCCATCGGGCCGGGGGGCGTCTTGTGAACTCAATGACCATTAAATATATCGACATTGTCGGCGACAGCATTCATCATTTACATCAAAAAACCAGCCCACCATAAGTAGTCTTCAGTTCTTCCCGTGGGATTCAAACCCACAACCACCCACGCTCAGACCACAGAGTTCACGAAGGCAGTATAAAAAGATTGTTAACAATCAGTGTTGTTGAACTATCGATATCTGACCTTAAAAATAATCGATAATATGGGGAGGCCTCTTGATACTATCGACTTTGTCAATACTATCGATAGCATCGATAGTTTTGGAAAAAAGTCAGATGCAAGAAAAAAATCCACTGATAACAGCGCACTTTGGGGCTACGAAAGTAAGCTAAGCCTGTAATAATATACTAAACAACGGGTAAAATACGCATATACTTAGTGTTTGTGAATAAAAAAAATTGTACTTAAAACCATCTAGACCAATACACATATAATTTCATGCACACACATATTTGTATTGCCTGGAAGTTACGTCCAGACTATAGTTGAAAACCATTTCGCCGAATGGGTCGTCAATATCGTAGCTAAAGATCATAAATTCTTTTATTTGCAACTATCTTACCTCGTTTGAAAGTAAAATATTGAAAAACCTGCTGAACTGCAGACTAGATTTAGGTTTTCGTCTAGACCAATTCTATTTTAAATGGGGGAAATTGTTTTGCCGCGGGACAAGACTCTTGCTTATAAGTTTATTGACGATTTGAGGTCGAGTTTAGGTCAAATGTTAAGGTTTCTCAACCTCATCTTCTTTCTATCTCTCCAATATTATTTCCCGATAAAGAAAGAATAACAAAATTTTATTTGGTGTAATAAATATTTTTTTCTTTCTTACTTAACATTTTATTAACATGTTATTCCTTAAAATAATATTTAAAAAAATAAAATAATGCTACCAAAATGGTGGCCACTCAAATAGAAGTATATTTTCTGAAATCATCATCATCACACCAATTAAATTTTAATTTGTCTGTCTGTTTGTTCCGGGTAATCTCATAAATGGCTGGATGGATTTGGACGGGACTTTTTTGGCAGGTAGCTGGAAAACTGACTACTGTTATTCTTCTTATTTTAGGAAAATTAAGCATCTTTTCCGCGCGTCGCGTGAGAATATCTTATACCGCGAATACACCGCGAGGCACAACTAGTTTAAAATAAAAACCAGACAGAATGGTTTAAACCCAATAGCGATTATGACTAAGGAACCCTATTCCAGTTCGTGACAGACAGCCATTAACGAAAGTAAAGTAACCCAAGAGACCTATCCCCGAGATTGTTAACGTAGCAGTGTCGAAGACCCCGAATCGTGTTTGGAGTGAATTTGTTGACAGAATCGACAGAAAGTGGATAAAGAAAACAAAGTCGTTTTATTTATGGTGGAAAGTTCGTTTTTGTAAACACATCTATTAACCTCCATTTTCTGTAAGGGTGGCATGTACGTATTATTTAGAATGCTGAAACAACAGAGTGATGTCATGACAAACAACTTTTTTGTCTTGTTGACATCTGAAAAATTAACCAGCTGTTCCCCGCGGTTTTGCCCGCGTTATAATATATTAAAAACATAACTAGTAAATATGCAACCTGTTCATTATAAAAATGTAAAAGAATATTATTTAATGATTGTATTATGTTTCTCTTCTCTTTCACTTTTGTAAATGACAGACGTGTTTTTTCCTTTTAATATATATTTTAATTACCAATTGAGTTGTTTCGCTGCATAAGTCGATTATTTGCCTCTACAATATTTAGCAATAACTTAAAAGAGCAGCTCACCACTGCCTCGCTTTCCGATAGATGACGGTGAAGGCTGGTCGTTTTCTGAAACAAGCTAATGCTGTATAATCTCGAAGCTGCGGGTAAAAGATAGTAATGTATTCGTGAAAACAAATCATCAGAACCTTTGGCAAAGAGCGGAACTTTTCAATCATTTAACTAAGTTATAGTAACACGGGTCCTATCAAATATTACCAAGTATATGTCACGTGTGTGATTTACATAAACTTTTCAATAGCTAACCTGGAGCAGTATTCCAAAACTTGTTACGTTACAATGAAGTTCCCGAACTAAAAAATTATTTGAATTTCCGACTATGATTGAATACGGTATAGTTAATGGGAATCCAACAATGGCCGACTTAATGACAAGTTGGGAGCTCAGGGCAATAATACTCCGTCTACTTACCGCTAGTTGCGCACGTTCACGCTAACTTGTACTCTGTCAGAGCTGTCGACGCTTTGTAATGAACATTGGAAACTAGGCTTTACTGGTGGTGCGAGTTTATGGTGATAATTTTATAGAGTTAGTAGCCAGTGTTAGACGGAAAATAAACGATCAATGCTACCCATCCCTAATCAATTGTAGAGTGGTGTTACGTCACTAATATCTCTCTATTGACATTAACATTACGCGCCGGAAACTCTCATTAAGTAACAATAAGATTGACTTAATAATTTAAGTAAGTGGTTTTTGAAGTAGGTAAAACTACTTTTGTCCCCGATCAATGTAAAGCGCAATTTTTTATTTTCAATGTCTATGGACATGAGATGATAAAAAAGGAACTTAAAATATACTTAATGATGACGTAATATTTTATCAAAAAATATATTTTTGAAAGACATTTAATAATACCTAATTAAGCTTATTGATAACAATAAAGTTGCAAGAAATCTAGTATTGAATTATATCAACTGCATTTATTTTTGCATTGGAAAATTTACCCATATTTTTCTAAAAGTGCACGGAAGTGTTTTATAAAAGTGTAGGTACTTTATAAGATTGACTGATTTCCCATACGGAGATGGGCAAGCCGCGTTTAAGTGCGACAAATGTAAGCTCAACGAGCATACTGGCTGCCAGTTACGCTCTGTGAGACGAGTCAAGACGCACGAATATTAGAAGAATTGCCGTTTTTTTCCCGAAATGCCATCCTGTGCAATTGTAACATGCCATATCGCAATGAATCAGTAAATTTACCATGAAATATAATAACTTTTCACAGGTAAGAACCGAAAAGAAATTGCGACACTGGGACTGCCTATAAACTTGGCGGCTTGTCCAGTCTAATTGTATATTCGGATGTCTGTGGCTATAATGATGAATGACGACTCAGGAAGCAAAACAGCTTTATTTTTCCAAAATGCCAATGAATTAATAAACACTGCTCACGCCACTTGAATATTGATGTCGAAGCTACAATAAACTTCCAAAATTCTCAAACACGATTTTCGCTGTCGTATTAGAGTTGCTGAACTATCGATGCAGACCAGTCTAAACTGGGATAAATCTGTTGAAAATATCGACATGCTGCATGCAATACTATGGATTGTTTCGATATCTATACTAATATATAAAGCTGAAGAGTTTGTTTGTTTGTTTGAACGCGCTAATCTCAGGAACTACTGGTTCGATTTGAAAAATTCATTCAGTGTTAGATAGCTTATTTATCGAGGAAGGCTATAGGCTATATATCATTACGCTACAAGTAATAGAAGCGGAGCAGCAATGAAGAATGTTGCAAAATCGGGGTATTTTTCATACTTGGAGCTCCGCTGCGTACGCTGCGTAAACGGTTAAAGTTACACAAAAGTCATGTATGAGAGTATTGTTCTCCTTTTTAAGGTCTACAAAAAAGTCCGCGACAGCATATGTCTATCTTTTAAGGTAAGCTCACAATAACATATTTTTTGCTAAAAAAAATCTGTTATTGACCCGAAACCTTTAAAGTTGGAGGGAGGGGAAATCCTATGTATAGTGATAAATGAAAGTACCGTGTTAACCCGAATTTAATGCGAGCGAAGCCGCGGGCAAAAGCTAGTTAGAAATAAGGCGATACTTTTCAACTTTGCCGATGCTATTGATAGTATAAGAACGGCAGATTTAATTATAGCCTTCCATGAGTAATCAATGATCTCGTGAAATGATCGACAGTCGATGAAGAAACACTATCGGTAGTATCGATGTATCTATTCCTTTAATAGTATTCGTATTTACCCATGGAAAATTCGAATACCTTTCGCTGGTGGAGGCTGGATGAGGAAAGCGGAGGACCGGGATATCTGGCGCAAAATGGGGGAGACCTATGTCCAGCAGTGGACTGCGATAGGTTGAATAGGTATTTACCAAAAGTAACGCTTATATTTACCAATACAAAACTAGCGATATTTTCGATAGATATAGTTAGTATGACTAAATTTCAAGGTCGTGATCACGATACTATCGATATACTATTATTAACAGCACTACGTCGTATGTCAAACCTTTACAATAAAGCTATGCTAAGCGCGACATTTCCTTAGAAATAAGGTATGAATCACAAACAATGTTAACGCGAGTGAAAACTTCAGGGATTATCACTTAAACACGTTCGGCTCATGTAGTACGGAACACTCAATAATTTCCTCTCGCTCTTGACCGTTTTTCACTTTGTAGCGACAACTCTGGGAACTCTAGTGATGAACGAATTATTTTAATAATGCGAAGGGATGTTGACTGGAAAATCGATTGGGCTACTTTAATCTATCTATCTGTCATAATACTCATCATCATCAGCTCATTATACGTCCCCACCGAAGGGCACGAGCCTACCCGTATAGGGTGTATATGGCCTTAGTCGTCCACTCGGGCCCAGTGCGGATTGGTCGACTTCACGCACAACTTTTGAATAACATAGCAGGCGTGCGGAGGTTTCCTCACGATGTTTACCTTCACCGTAAGAGCGTCGGATAACGAAAATATAATTTCGAAAACACATTGGTACGTGGCACGTGGTACGCAAACACATCACGCCACGTGCACGGAATATAAACGGAACCCTATACCGACCTACTCGCTCTTGGCGAATTCTTACCGCTTTATACTGAAGCGAATTCGCATTTCTCCGAGTGGATTGAGATGTTTGCACGCTGACGGTCTGACAGGGTACTATTAAATTATTTTTTGCTGGTTAATGCTTACAATATATAAGTTCGGTTGTTCGTTTTTGTGACGTATGGTGACGGTAGATTTGAATACAAATGCCAAAACCTTACTGCTTACGTGGGTGCAAAAAAGTGGCTTTGTGATACAACATTTTGAGAAGGGGGTTTTTATGTTACAAAGTGAACAGGGCGGTCAGGAGGCTCACCTGATGGTTAATGATACGCCAATTATCAGTTGTGGTCTCTTTCAATGCCGCCGCTCCGTTGAAAGAGACCAACAACTGATAAACAGATATTATTTCAATGTTGCACTGCACCCGACGCCCAGACAACAGATGTTAGGTCTCTTATACCCGTAATTTTACTAGCTACAGTGCCTTTATCCCGAAACCAAAAGTGCATAGCACTTTTATTTGACGGGACGATATCTGGCGCTGCGGTGTACCTACCTAGACGATTCAAAATCGAGTCTACCCCTAGTTAATGGGTGGTGGCAGATGTAATGCGGAAGCCTGACTACATCTCACCTTTCTAAGCTAAGTTGTAATGAGCGCCTTGGTTCATTAATTTGTTTATTATCAGGATTTACTGTCCCACTGCAGGGCACAGACTTTCCCTCAAAGCATAGCGGAGATTGGGCCATAACCCACCATGCGGGCCGAATGCAGATTGATGGGTAGTTCATAGGTATAACTATAACAAATAATAATAAATATCCACTGAAATTCACACATTGCCATCTAGCCCAAGTTAAGCTTGAAACTTGTATTAAGGGTTCTAAACAACGGATAAATATACATTTTATATACCGTTTTTTATAAATACATACATATTTACAATAGTAAATATACCCAGACCATTTGTTCTGCACACAAATGTATGTACTGCCGGGGGAGGACATGGCTCCCGAAACTCGGGAGGTTAAGTGATGAGTGAGTTTCATGGTAAAGCTATATAATTAGACACGCTTGGAGAAGAGATAAGAGCAAATCCTTCTCTAAGCATGTTAGTTTGAACCGA
Source organism: Leucinodes orbonalis (assembly GCA_019425675.1). Lineage (NCBI taxonomy): Eukaryota > Metazoa > Arthropoda > Insecta > Lepidoptera > Crambidae > Leucinodes > Leucinodes orbonalis. The sequence continues at coordinate 5,380 of PQWD01002111.1, read as the reverse complement.
AACTCATACTTATTACTTTCAATAACAGATCTCTGCTTAAGTGCAAATGCTGAATATTGGAGGTACTTTATCTCACCCGTGCACTCGTGCTTTTAAGCTCGTAGAGCTTTCGCGAAAGGGAATTAGTTCACAGAATAATATGAATAAATTGCTTTGAGTTTTTAAGCTTTCTCCCTTCTGAATAGAGGTCATAATTGATTGAATTTGGTGTCAGCTCAATTCTTCCCTGATTGCGCAGCTAGACTTTGTTTATTGGCGCTGTGACTATAAATTATGTTGTCTGTGTCACCATTACGCTCAAGTGATTTACAAGCTTTTTGTTATCACTGACGTAATTTATCTACCACAATTCTGTTTATAGGAACTTTTGATTGTATGACGACCCATTTGGTTTTGCAGTTGATAGATCGACTGAAACACCAAGGGTTCCGGGTTCAATCCCCGGGCAGTACAACCATTTGTGTGCATGAACATGTCTGTTTGTAATGGTCTGGGTGTTTTCTATGTATAATATGTATGTATTTCCAAAAAAAATGTAAATAAGTATGTATATCCGTTGTTTAGTACCCATAATTCAGGCTTCACGCTTAACTTGGGTTAGATGGCGCTGTGTGAATGTCAGTGGATATTTATATTTATATCTGTTGTCATGCGTGACGGGCGCAGTGCGGTATTGTTGGAGAATAATAACTGCGTTTCAGTTGTTGGTCAGAATAAATGCCAATCTGTCATAGCCAGGCTTTTCACTGACCATCAGGTGAGCGTCCACACCGTCCTGTACACTGTAACATACAAAAAAGTAGTAGCATACGCTTCCCCCTTTAGTCTTTTATCACGGCCTTGACAACATAGCGGTCGTGGCGCTGACTTGAAGAATTTAGCTTAATCGGATCCACTGCCCTTAAGTGGCGCTCGAGAGTTTGTTCCATGTTGGATGTGCCAGCGATTTTATATAACACATCATCAGCCTATAACGATCCATTGCAGGGCACAGGCCTTCCTGCAAAGCATAGTTTTTTATGTTACAAAGAGTACAAAATGGTTAGGACGCTCACCTGGGGGTAAGGGATACGTCTGACCATGACAGTAACATTGATTGAGACCAACAACTGATAGACAGTTATTATCTCCATCAATGACGCACTGCGCCCGTCACCCGAGACAACGGATATTAGGTCTCTTATATACTTTTTCTTTTGACTAGCTACAGTGCCCTCATTTCAAAACACGGAAGTGCAAAACACTGGTACGAGTATTTCACTGGACAATATCTGGCACTACTGTGGTACCTACCCGAGTCTACCACCTAGTGAATAAATAAGGGAAGATCCCACCAGTTGGAGTTGCGAGTGTCCATGACCTTCAACCATTGCTGTATCTCCCATTTTGCGCCAGATATCTCGGTCCTACGCTTTACCTTTCCAGCCTCGACCAGCGACCTTTCGCAAGTCGTCGCTCCCTCAGTCCGGGCGTCCTACGCTACGCTTGCCAAGACGCTGTTTCCACTCCAGGACTCGTCTGCTCCAACGGCCGTCGGTTCTGCGACATATGTTAACTGACGCGAAGACAAAAATAAAGTAAAAATCCCATCGCTTGTACCCAATGAGTGAAAACTATAGATTCGTGTTATGATCACAAAACAACTGAAAAAAGTGATCCAAATGCAGCGACAGCACACATACACATATTTTGAATGAGCGTACATTTGCCTAAACAGAGTGCCTTCAACTGTATTCTCTTTTGCGGTTCAATTTTGAGGCACAGGTGGCGTTTCTACCTCTATATATACAGAATATCATTGCTTGTGCCACACATCAAACGCGGAGTTGACCTTACTAGTTCCGGGGAGGTGACTAAATGCCCCTCCCACTGCAACACCCTGCTGCACTTTACAGCATGGATGTTTCTAATCTGTTGTGATTTACTGCACTCCTTAGTCGATGCATTTCGAAGTTACAGTACCACAACTTGAAATGCAAATTCTATTAATATTTCTTACTTTTCATAGGCAGGGAAATAAGCAGACTGTTTTCCTAATGGTTAGTGATATTTGTGGAAAGTGAATGGCCATGTGGTGTAATGGTATAGACGTTGGCTATTCACTAAGGGTTTCGGGTTCGATCCCGGGGCAGTACCAACATTTGTGTGCATGAATATGTTTGTAATGGTCTGGGTATTTCTATATATAATATGTATGTATTAACAAAAAAAAATAATAAGAGTATGTTTAGTAGGTACCCTAACTACAAACTCCTCGCTTAATATGGGGATAGGTGACACCGCGCTGTGTGACTGTCAGTGGATATTATTTATTTATTTGAAGGTCTCTTTATCAAATAGTCAAAATCATTGAATCATCATCATCAGCTCATTAAACGTCCTCACTGAGAGGCACGAGCCTACCCGTGTAGGGTGAATAAGCAAGTCGTCCACGCGGGCCCAGTGTGGGTTGGATGACTTCACACACAACCTTTGAATCTTCGCAGCCGTGCATGAAGGTTTCCTCACGACGTTTTCCTTCACCGTAAGAGCGTCGGATAACGCACATATATTTTCGAAAATTCGAAAAACACATTGGTACGTGTCGATATTTGAACCTCAGCCCTCCCGGTAGGAAGGCGACAGTCCACACAATTGAGCCACCGACGTCATCAATCATTGAATAACTTTACTTTTTAATTTTTAAAGTTGTTTCTTTTCTTCAATGATTGATATGTTACATTTTTAAATTTTATATTGTATTTTGAAGTTTACAAGTAATAATATAAAGCCCAAATTGAATAAATTATTTTTGCTTTCACTTGAATTTGCTAATAGATTTTGAGATAATTTCAGTCTAATGAAAAGACATAAACACCAAAACAGAAATTGTAGCTCTTGGTAGCCACTGAATCTACTACTAATGGTACTTACTACAACGATTAAAAATAGTATGCCACTAAAATGAATCTAAAATTATTAAAGTACGCACTGTAAATTAAATCTGAACTAAAACTATAAACTGATTTATCGAGAAAGTTGAAATACCCCTTATAAAATGGCATTATTCCAGTTTATGAAAATTCTGTCAACTCCATATTCAATGCTGATATTACTAATTGTTGCCGAGACGTCTATAATGTTGAGAGTAAGGGAATAAGGAATGAAAATATCAGATATGTAATTGCCCTGTGTTTTTACCGCATATACAATGATTGTGTTCCAACGAACTGTTTAAACAGATGATACCTGCTGCTGAGTTTCATCATCGGACTATCCGCCACAAGACGAAATTCCATCCTTATCATCTTGATGGTTGGCATTCTACTACCGTTTGATTTTTGTGCAATTATTTCTTCCACGTACTGGCAGCTGAATTTCCTGTTAAATATGACATCTTTCAACATATCGCAGTCCACTGTTGGACATAAGTCTACCCCATTTTGCGCCAATATCCCGGACCTCCGCTTTTCTCATCCAGCCTCCGTCAGCGACCTGTCGCAAGACGTTTTTTCATCGGGCCGGAGGGCGTCCTACGTTGCAACGTGGTCTCCACTCTAGAAATCGTCTGCTCCGACGGCCATCAGTTTTGCGACATACGTGACCAGCCCACTGCCACTTCAACTTGCTGATCCCGCGGGCTATGTCTGTAACTTTAGTTCTTTATCGGATTAAATCATTTCATAGCTTATCCCTAAGAGAGACCCCGAGCATAGCTCGCTCCATTGCGCGTCGAGTGACTTTGAACTTGTGAACCAATCCCGCAGTCAGATATGACATAAGGACCTTTTAGAAAGAAGCGTATTCCTTCTTAAAGGCAAGCAACGCTAAGGTGGCACTTCTGATGTCACCGTTGTTACTGGCTGAGGCGAACCCTTTCCATCAGAGGCGCACTTCATAAGCAAATAAGCAGTGCATACCCTGTGCGTCCAGACGATCCAGGAAATCGCAAACATATTTAATGATTCCCACTTATTCGCCCATTTTCCTCTACAGCTTTGAAATAGGTGATCTGATGTCAACAGCACTTAATTTGTCAAAAATGTGAATTGTTTATTGTGTTTTGTAATTAGTGTCACTCGCTTTGCAAACCCTACTCGTAATCTCTGCATGCTACCGCTATCCATCAGGTAGCTTTTACTCGTTTGCTCCCTATAACAAAAATAACTGAGGTTCCCACGTATACGATTTTACGCACGAAATCCCTCAAAATTATGATCAGTTTTTATCATAAAACATTCTCACGGAAGATAATATTTTCAAGAATTTCATGAGCATACGTATATAAACAGCGTTGTGCGCTGCATTATGCAAAATCTTGAAAAGTTCTTCATTGGTCCGCGAGGTCTCGGGAACGCGAAAAGCTCTTTGTGTTATGGTAATTAATTTATATGAGATTGCGCTGTGAAATATTACACTATAAACTCAAACTAAATCACTTACAGCACTTTATGAATATGTTATATATAAGATAAACGATTTATATTTTTTGTATCTTGTCGTCAGTGTGATGGGTAAAATGAGATGACCTTGGTGTCCAAGTTTCTAAAAACACCATACAATTTCTCTTTCTTTCTTTGCTTGGTAGTATCGATAGCATATGAATTTTATAACCCCATGTTTAACAGTCAACGGGGTGCGCGAAGTCGGCCAATCCACCCTGGGACCGCTGAGAACGAATAAGGATTGATTGACGACCTATGTGTAATGGTCGAGACGTCGGCTACTACACCAAGGTTTTCTGGTTCAATCCCCGGGCATTACAACATTAATATGCATGAAATCATCTGTTTGTAATAGTCTGGGTGCTTTTTATAAGAATAAATGAATGTATTTACCAAAAAAGTATGTAAGTTAATCAGTTGTTTAGTACCCTGACTACAAGCTCCTCGCTTAAATATGGGACTAGATGGCGCTGCGAGTGTCAAAAATAAAAGTCATATAGTCCCTATATGTACGTATAGGATCGATCCTAGGTGGGGACGTTTAAATGAGAAATATGATAATGATTGGCAGTAGGACCGACTCGATTAATGTGCACGACATCATCTTTCATTTATCATCACAAGCTCATCAAACTCCCGCCGAGGGGCACGAGCCTACCCGTATAGGTGTATTAAGCCTTAGTCGTCACGCGGGCCCAGTGCGAGTTGGACGACTTCCACACACACTCACCTTCGAATCTCTTTCGCAGCGTGCATGAAGTTTCCTCACGATGTTTTCCTTCACCGTAAGAGCGTCGGATAACGTACATATATTTTCGAAAATTCGAAAACACATTTGGTACGTGTCGGGATTTGAACCTTCAGCCCTCCGGTAGGAAGGCGAACAGTCCACACCATTGAGCCACCGACGCTTTTGACGACATCATCATTATTATCAAAAAAACAAGTGATTCAGT
>PQWD01002110.1:118741-132732 GCA_019425675.1 Leucinodes orbonalis | reverse complement strand
CAGCCAGTTAGAAATGCACAACAAAAGAAGAAAGTTGATCAAATAAGGAATAAAACCTCTTCCTCCTCCTCAATAGTATTTTGGCCTGATCAATAAGTTTAGTTTGATCCGGGCAGCAGTACGCATTAGGCCCATGTGGTGGCAGCCCGACCTCCCCCAGCAATTCTAAGGTCACCACGAAGCATAGTTACATACGAAAAGAGCATTGTCCTAATTTCAAAGTAATTTATAGATAATGCATTTTATGGTCCACTAAAGTGCGGTGACAATCTTTTGATCTTGGGATTGACATGTTAATAGACGGCTCATTCAGGCTCGTCGGTTGCTAAGCAACGTTGACGTCACTATCACTGTGTCACTGAGGGCGATTTGACGTAAATAGAATTCTAATTATTTGAGGGTGACACTTCGGTGGCCAGTGGTAAACAATTTAAGCATATTTGCTGTCTTTTTATTATTAGAGCACAGTTATTAGAGCACAGTCCCAGCAGAAAAATCATTATTTAATTAATTAAATAATTGCATTAGTTTTTTTATTACAGCTAACATATGTATAGACAAAACAGCTTTCCTTTAATTCATATTAACTATATAAATTAAATAATTTATTTTGTATCTTATTATTTTGTGCCAATAGTTAATTAATGTTATTCCGAGATTTTAAATATGCCTAACCATTGACTAGATTAAATTGGCCCAGTAGACCGATAAATTGCGAAGGTATCATGGTGCTGGAGGTTGAATGAGAAAGGAAAAATACCGAGATACCTGGCGCAGAAAGAAGGAGCCCTATGTCAAGCAATGGACCGCCATGTATTGAAGAGACTTAGATAATCAATAAAAATAACTAGATGCACAAGCTCACTCAAATTTCTGCGGCAAATCCTGCCCATCTCGTCGGTTGGGCAGAATTTTTCATTCAGTTATGTCATAATGACGTAGTAGTGTTTAGTTTTTGTACACTTTCGTAATGCGTCACGATCCGCTCGCAAATTGCCCGGTGAAGCTGTAAAGGCCATCTGCGGCCAACAGCAGCGATCAAAATTTAAACAAATAATTTTTATATCATAAATATAAAAAATATTACAAAATTATATACGTATGTGTAATGCGACACGGACATTATTGGTTGACGTTTGTACGTGATTGTGAATCCAGTTATTTTATTGTTTATATAACAATGTTAATAGGTACTCTTTGTTAGCCTTAATTCACATTGTACATTTCAAATACTATCTTAAACATATGATATACCGAAGTTTGTAATTCGCCTTTTTTATTTAAACCTGCCAAATTGCCGAATTTAATTTTAAATAACATTATATTAAAACATTTGAAAACAAACAATAATTTAAATGAAACTGCTGTAAGCAAATTCTTTGCAAACGATTCGATCAATTGATCCCATTGTAAGTCCATTTTAACAACCATCCCATAATAGCGCCTCACAAAAAAACAGGTGACACATTGTAAGAATGTTCAGCAATCAAACGCCTATCAAAATGATAGCATAGACACTGAAAAGAAAAAATATTTTATTCAAACATTCTTGATTTAATCATCACAGAATCCGAAGCAAAAAGTTCTAGTAAAAAGTTTCGCAAAAACTGGCTGCAAGAAAAAGAATGAGATTGTCTGCGAATCGGTGAAAAGCATTGTTGTAATGTTTTCGGTTATATCAATAAGTGCTTTTTTAAAAGTTTAGTTTTTTCAATCCTCTCTACAGCCATTATTATCAATCATATGACGACCGATTTGGTGTAATGGCAGAGACGTCAGCTGCTATGTTTAGGTTTCGGTTTCGATCCCCAGGCAGTACAATCATTTGTGTACATGAGTATGTATGTTTGTATTGGTCTGGGTGCTTATGTATGTATTTACGGCCGTACGTAGCACGGGTGGAAACTCACAACATACAATACATGAATCTGTTGTCTACACGCGTGTTACTTTCGAGCGGATAAAAAAGTACTTATAAAAGTATGTTTATCCGTTGTTTAGTATTCATACATTGTAATAATAATGCTTAGTTTGTCAGTGGATATATATTTTTTATTAAATGATGCTCGAGAGACTAGCCACCCGATCGGGCTTCAGTTATAGCATGTGTCCTGCCCAATGCCAATTCAATTTGTATATCCTGTGAGTTGTGGTCACTGTTCTCCTTCGGATGTCAAAAATTTTGAATCCTATCGCGTAGATAAGCTCCTAACATAGTCCAATTCAGCCCAATATAGACCCCCAATATAAATCTCCAAAATCATAAACTCTCCTGCTTTTTACATACAGTCGATGATGTTATTCTCATTAGCAATTTTCATCAGGTAGAGTATTATATACTCAAAAACTTAGATATTACAAATTTCCGCCTATTCATTAAACTACAACACTAACAACTAATATACCTTTAAAATCTTATCACTTTCAAAGAATTCCTAAATTAGAAAATGACCAGTTATGAATTTGAAACAGAAATTGTTGTTAGAAAATTCATATTTCGATTTTATTCGACTCGTCAGCAAACCTTATGATCATCATCATCATCACCAGCTCATTGAAGGCCCCGCCGAGGGGCACCAACCTACCCGTAAATGGTGTCTTAGTCGTTAATGCGGGCCCAGTGCGGATTGGCTGACTGATGCAAGTTTCTTCACGATGTTTTCCTTCACCGTAAGAGTTTCAGATAAACATACATTAGATTTTAAAAATTGGAAAAAGATATTGGTAGGTCGCGGGATTTGAACCTGCACCCTTCAGATCGAAAGGCAACACACCAATGAGCCACTGACCCTAAACCTCACGATAGTACGCGCCTATCAGATGTCAATAAACTGATAAGTATTTTGCATAAATTACAATTTTAATGAATGAATACCAACCAACATGGACGTTCCACATAATTAAAGTATTACAATGGATTACGTGCGTGCTTGACAGCTTTAGTTTTATAAGGAATGTTATTTGAGTAACAAAAAACTACTTTGAAGTGAACTAAATTTAAATGGAGCGTTGAATAGGAAAAGAAAAATGAGTTTTTTTTAAATAGGTTTCTAATTTAACTAAATCTTAAGATAACTAAAATATGTATAATGTGTTTGAAACTGAAATTTTTCATATCGTATAAACCACTTACACAAAAATATTTGTAGATTGCTAATGGTTTCTAGAATTGTTAGTTTTTAAATAAGACGTTCAAAATTGATCTCTAAAGTATTTTTACATTAAAGAAAGTGAGAAAAGAATTTTAAACTAATAAACTCCAAGAAAAGCTCATTATATCGGCAAAATAATTTCATAAAATATTTCAAAAAATTTCATTTATGAAAATAAAGGGATTTCATAAACCACCCAATATGGTTTCAAAATTTTCCAATTTCGTAACTACGTAAATAAAAACTAATTTAAAAATAGAACTAAGGAAATTGGAACACTGACCTTAAACGAAAGTACGGGCTGTAAATATTTCACTTTTCAGTCACGGAAAATCCACAAAATTTGAAAAAAGAATATGAACAGTTCGTTTCAAAAACTTTTTTTTTATATTTATAGAGGTTTATAACAATAGTTGTGTTTTGTTATTCGCGGTGCGGTACGCGTGTCCGGTGCGTGGTAGTTAGACGAAACGCGGCGTCCGTGCGCGAACGCGTTCTGCTGTTGACTATACCAAATGCTGTCCCCGCGATAGAACCATTACACTATTGTACACGCATATTTCCTGTACCTGTATGAACTAGGAGCTTACAGAATGATCTGTAATTACTATAAGTCTTATCGATTAAGACGCCTGATTGATGAACAAATTAGATTAAGCCTTATCTAACTTTGATTTTACGATAACGCTTTATAATTTACCTGTATAGTTTACTGCTTACAATATTCATGTGAAAAACCATTTATTATCAAAGTAAAGAAATCAATTCAACGTGTTTTTTAAAAATTAAAGTGAATAAAATTAGAATTTTAACAAATTATTGAATTTGATTTCTTTCATTTTCATCTATTTATTCGTTAAAAATATATTACTTTTAAGCTTTGTTCTGTTGCGTATAGGAATGTGACATTTTTGGGACAATTACTCTTCAAGTTTATTAAATTTCGAAAAGATTTCTGAAAATGTCTTTATTTTGGAGAATGGTGATATAGTGTTAAAAAGTATAATTGCGAACTAATCGCTATAATAGGCATAGTTTAATTTAACTTTTTTCCGTTGACACCAACTACTTAATTGAAAAATACCGAACAATCTAATCTAATCTAAATATTAATTTTAATAAGACAACATTTATACAATTCCTAAACAAAAATGGCAGAAAACAGCATCTAAATGTAGAATTTGGAAACTGCAAAGTGAATGAAAGTTTTAAAACCAAATTTCTCGGTGTTTTACTAGATAACAGGTGCACGTGGGTGGAGCATATAAATAATATCTGAAAAAATTCAATCATTTTCTTATGCGTTATGGAGGCTTACAAGAATTAGCAGTGAAAAGACAGCCATTCAAGCATATCATGGCTACGTCAGCTCCATACTTAGGTATGCAATTGTCATATGGGGCAACTCCGCGCACGTTCAGAATGCACTGATCGCCCAAAAATCATGCGTTCGAGCCATTTGCAAGGTTGACGTAAGAACTTCTTGCAGACCTTTGTTTAGGAAACTACGGTTTTTAACTGTACCCTCAATGTACATATATGAAATCTGCGTGTTCATTAAAACATATCCGAAGTTATTTCCAAGAGTTAGTGATGTGGGGCGAATAAATAGTAGATATCCTAATAAACTAGTATTTCCGTTAGTAACTACAACATCATACACAAATAATAGTTATTTTATGGCAATTCGAATATTCAATCACTTGAATGGTGATTTTAAGACGTTACCTATACAATTGTTCAAAAAAAGTCTAAAAAAGTGGCTAATTGTCTAATATAAATGTTTTTATTCCTCAAGGAGTTTTTTGATAAATGTTAATTGATCGCTTGTATTTATTATTATATTTTATTATTATGACTTGAATGCGACTTATTTAATTACATTTTGACATGTTATTGCTTTAATTTTAAATTACAAAGTAGACATATGTTGCATGCCAAACTGTGGCTAAATATGAGAAACATAAATAATTACTAACACCTGATTTGTACCGTATTTAATGCAAATAAAGTATTTTGATTTTGAATGATTTAAGATGTTTTTTGTTATTCCGTACGAGATAGTCCGATTCTCCATTTTAATCCTCTCCCACCAGCGAACTTTTACAAGTCATCGGACTCGTCATTTCACCGGTCTAGTGGGTGTTCTAGGATGCAAGAAGATTGTTTCAAGACGCAGTCTTTTCTTTTGAACTCGTTTGTTATAACGGCCATTGAACATGCAATTTACGTGAAAAGCTCATTGACGTCGTGCCATGTGTACTCTTACCTTATCTTTAAGGTTGCCAAAAGCTAATCAAACTTCATTATTATAAAACTCTGAAATTTATAACAAACTCCTTGCATAAGAAATTCATATTATCACAGATATGTGAATTGAACAAAATAATCGTGTTAGGAAAATGCCAAGGGTTTTCCATTTCATCGAACTTTGAACTCTAGGTCGTGCAGTTTAAAGGCTTTTGACCGACATTTAAGTGTTTATCGAATAAACATGTTAAGAGAAGTGACGGCACGTGGGCTGCATGACGTAAATATTAAAGTTTTTAATTTTACAACTTCAACGAAACGGGATACGCGTGACATCATCAAATCGTAAACAAGACGTGAAAGGACCAACACATGAGTGAAAGTTTTGTAATTTGGTAAGAATCATTTTTTTTTAAGTTTGCAATTTGTGTCCTTTGATTTAAGTACGTACATTTCATTGAAATTTTGTCATAAATTACTAGGCACCTAATAAAGAGCCAAACAAATGGTAAAAATGGAAGCATCTTACATCTGGAGCTATTAACTAAAAGGTTAGTGGGTTACGTACGTTTGCAAAAAGTGCTAGCAGGAGCGCTACAACCTAGTACTTGAGGTAGGTATGAAGCCAATATCTGGCAGAACTGTTTTTTTTCCACTCTTTTCATCCAACTTTCCTTAAAATTAAAACAGTATCTAGGTATCTATCGTTTATTATTTTTTAATGATTTTTTTATCCCGTTATCTTTTTTGTCATAACCATAAGTGAAATGTTAAAGTAAATAATCACAGGAGATTATTTTCCGTCATTACGGTAATTTTACTAGCCATAGTGCTTTCATCCCGAAACCATGAAGTGCAAAACACTCCTATTTCACGGAACGACATTTGGCCCTACCTAGACGAGCCAGTACACCGAGTCTAGTACCTAGTTAAAAAAACTTAGATTTTAGCTTAAATTTATTAATTATTCATGATATCCAATATTAATCACAACTTGACTTTTTTAGTTTCGAAAAAAATTTAAGTTTAGAAATATATTTATAAAAGTTGCATTTAAATAAAACTTACGATTGTGGAATCAAATAGTACAGTCGACAAATAAAAATCATGTCACCTTCTCGGAAATGAATCGGGACATTGACAGATGATTTGGAAATGGGACGCCGCAATCACACGGGCTTTTCATATCGTGAAATAGAAACTTGCATCACTATCGTGTCGAATCTTGGTTGGCAGTGTTAAAAATAGAATGATCAATTTCACTTTTAAAATTTAAAAAGTTTTTTTTACTTCCGAAAAGAAACTACTTTTTCGTTATTCTATTGCTGGTGAACGTATTCTATTTTGAATTCACTCACCTTTGATTTGCGGTCATCGTGGTCATGGCAGAATCTTTGGATGATATAAGCACTATGCTTGAAGGACTTAATAGAGTATCCGAACAGGTGGGCCCCAGAATGAATATGAGAAGACCAAGATTATGTTCAATACCCATGTTGAGCCCACCTCCGTAACTGTAGGAAATTGTCTACTGGAAGTTGTGGACGAGTATGTCTATCTGGGGCAAGTAGTCCGATTAGGCAGGTCCAACTTCTTTTCTCGTCTAAGATCCCTCAAAGTTTGAAGTCTTTAACCAATGCGTGTTGCCGGTGATGACTTATGGTGCCGAGACGTGGTCGCTAACTAGTGGTCTTTTGAAGAGATTCCAAGTCACTCAGCGAGTGATGGAGAGGACGATGCCTGGGATCTCTCTGCGAGATCGACTCAGGAATGAGGAGATACGTAGGCGGACCAAAGTCACCGACATAGTCGCCCGGGTCGCCAAGCTGAAGTGGCAATGGGCGGACCACATAGCCCGAAGAACCGATGGCGGTTGGGGCAGAAAGATTCTTGAGTAGAGACCACGTACCGGAAAGCGCAGCGTGGGACGTCCACCAGCAAGATGGACGGATGACCTGATTAAGGTCGCCGGAAGGCGCTGGATGCAAGTAACCTGGGACCGGTACAAACAAAAACATTGGAGGAGGCCTATGTCCAGCAGTAGACGTTCAAAGGCTGAAATGATGATGATGATTGCTGGTGAAACTTAATTTGTAACCAATTAGGCTCACACGAAAAAATAAAATTAAAAAGTAAATAGGATTTTATTGAATTTGTTTTGTTTCTTACTTCGATGAGTATTATTACCTCCTTCTGTTATTCTTATATTCGTGTTACTTTGTGAGGTTTATTTATGATAGTTTTATATAAGGAGCACAAACATCCCATTATTTTATAGTTTTATGAGGAATTTATTAGGAGTAGCATGTTGGATGGTTATTTTCTAAGACGAAGGGGATAGTTCTTTCTTTTTTCTATTATATTAAGTTCATATCTCAAACATACTTAGTATTTGAGACAAACTAGATGAGGATATTGTACCAATTTATATTGCGTAACATAAGATTGCTTCCTATTCTGGAACTCGAGTCTTAAGTAAGTTAATACATGACGTCCGATCAAGTTGTAGAATTGTATATTTACCCACTATAATTGATTGTCACACGACACTTTTGGCCGCGAAAAGTGTCTTTCCAATGATAATAGGTATCTTCCACTTAGTATCCCGTTTTGTTGACTCGATTAATCGCCTTTTTTATGATGTATGTAAAAAAATAATCGCAAAAATATGAAGTAGAGAGCATTTGCATAACTGTACTGTAGCAAATACCGTATGAAATAATTTACCTACGTATAGAAGCTGAGTGAATAGGCACTCTTAATAATATCACATAAAAATATAGGCATACCTATTCAAATAGTTAAAAATGCATTCAGCCGTCGTGGTCTAGGATCAAATGACCGATTTACTTCAGATATCTGCTAGATCCGGTGGTTATGAGATCATTTCCCAGAAGGAAATGGCATCATGAATGCACCTTTGTGCGGCTTTTTCTAAGTTTGGTTAGGACATTATAAGTTCAATAAATCTAAGGTGAATCCACAAAATTGTTTTGGTGTATATAAAACAATCCAAACGCATTTATTTGTAAAGTTAGAGAAGGATGTTCGTTGTAAATAATTATTCGTTTAGCTTACTAATAATTTCTTGTAAAAACACAAAGACTTTTTTGACTTTTGAGTTTTATTGTTTTTAAGAGTCATACAATATCAAAAATTTTATGCATTTCTTATTGAATGAGTATGAATACGAATCCTTAAGATAACCCAGAGAGGTGCAAAGCAACTAAGCCAAAGTGCACACTTACTCGTGCCAGTGTAACTTGACCTCTCAACCGTCCGCGCGATATTTCTCACGCGGCGCTCGACCTAGTGCTGTTGTTAATAATTTATCGACTATTGACCCTATTGGGTGCATTACGTTAAAAGAAAATGCCAAAATATCTTGGAAAGTACTATTTTGGTTGCCTTTTTCTGTGATTAACTGCATTTAGATCGCAGTCCAGCAATATGCACTATGTGAATTAAAGTTAGGCACTGAAATATGGTTACTAAAGCATCTATTACATACTATGGGTAATGAAAATGAACAGGCGATGGACTTGATATTAACTAATACCGCCGTCTATAGACAGTCGGTTCTTCGAAGCAAAGGGTGCAATGCTCATATATTCGAAGAGCGAGGAAAAAAGATTATTTATTAGTTAAGGGACAGGGCACAATAGGTTTTGGTACTTCTGTAATCGCATGCACTTCATGAAATACAACATAAAAGTGGTATTCCGGTTATCTGTAAAGCCGTGATATTACTTCGGACGAACTGGCTCATTCTTTCTGAAACATGGTTTTTCCATACTTAGGCATGTTTAATATGATGTTTATAGTCCTTACCGGTGGTGAAAAGTAAAATCAATACTGGCCAAAGTTATCATCGATACTTCAATTATCGATACATTTACAACATTATCATGGAACTCTGCACCGATGTCATTTATCAAGTGTTACCGAATTCTGATCACCTTATTAGTACATAAGATACCTAAGTAGTCTGTACTTTATTTTAGACGTTTTTGGATGTCATTGACAGAACTTGTTTGGGTAAACCACTGTTTTGGAATTCATTAATTAAACTGTTACATTTGATTTAACATAAGCCGATCTGGTTTAAATACTTCTTACCTTCGCTTGTCGACCTATTGCTAAAAATATTATAAAGTGTTTTTGTTTCTATTTTATCGTATATTTTATTTGATGTTTCTGGTGAAGACGAATATTTCAATAGATGAAAGCTGGATTCACTACGGACGAGTTATGTTCGCTAGGGTACAGCAAATTTGTCTCTAAAAACGGTTAAAGATACGAATTTAGTAGCCTTGTGATATTGCTTATTCCACGGTGTTGCCCGCGTTATAAGATATTTTCCCGCAGTAATGCCTAGCCTACCTGTATCAGCTAGCTCCATACAAAAAAATATTAAGATCGTTTCTGCCGTTTAGACGTAAAGACGTAATAAACAGTCACACACTGACAATCTTTATAATATTAGTGTGATAGTATAGTTAACACAAAATAATTGCTTGCTGTGTAGTCAAACCACGTGAAGTTTACTTACAAGTGATCAACATACAAAATTTAAGCTTACAGTCTATAAAAGCAGCGGTCGGCAGGTTTTATTGTCTTACCCATGTGGTGTTGGTCTATTTGTGGTCTAGGTGTTTACATGTATAAGATATATATATTTCACTTATTATATTATGTACTACCTTCGCATGATGCAATTGTCAGTGGCTACCTAAAATTAATCACTACCGCTATGATGTGTTGAAAGACCTGTATCCTGCAGGGAAGGCGTTATAAATGCTGATAAAGATTCTATACAAGTCTATTACGATTTAGTCTTGGCTTGTGGAGGCCAGATCCTACAGTACTGCCCTTACAACAGAAGACTAACGTTTAAGCGTGATACAGTCACTTATAAGCAAATGCTTTATTTTATTATAAAAAACATTTCATTTTAGTATAAAAAACAGTTAAATACTATAAACGTTTAACCGGAAACATGAAAAAAGAGGTTCAGTAGGTATGGATAACGTACGTCGACCAAGAAAGTGGTCTATCTTCACATGTCACTCATAATGTAAGTTTTGTCACGTCTAGTTTTTGTTTTGATGACGTCACACGTAACTCTATTAGATTTTATTTGCCACTAAGCCAATGTTGTGACGTCACTGACGCCAGTTAGACGCCTGTCCTCGGCTGCTCTGACGGGGTTTCTATGGAGACAAAGTAATGAGATTCAGTAATAGTTATTTTTTGCAATTTGATATGGCCATTTACTTTGTGTATTCATCGTCATTATTTTTTTATTGTAGGGCTAATTAAGATCGCTTAATAATCCCGGAGATAGTCGGTTTGAATACGGAGAGACCGCATGGCGAAACTAGCTTTGTGCGCTTCTTCCAATTTGATCAGGAAATTGCAGGCCGTATCAATGAAAGATCAATCATTAATAGTATTTATAAGCGGCTAAACTTATCACGATTAACATTAGCATTTTACCGTCAGGTGTGCCTATAGCTATGTCATTTATTCCAATCTTAATTAAAATGAAGTCGCCACTTTAATTTACATTGATCGCAAACAATAATTTTGATTCTGGTATTTTAATAAATAATAATAATAAAACTCTGGGTGGGCCATGCGTCATATCATACAAGCCAACATTCCCAAGCTTGCACTTGTCAACTGCACTCCACTGCACGCTATCCATAAACAAGAGCGCATAATGCAATTTAAACTAAGTATCCCGTTGATTCGCAACTTAACTCCAACATGTCTGCATTAGGGTTTCCAACCCTCCTAGATTACCCGGGATTATCGGTAATAATGATTAACCTCCCGACCTTCCGAAAAACAATAATTTCTCCAGTTTTTTTTGTAAAAAAAAATAAAGTTCAATATTCCATGTATAAATATGATTTAGTGGTGTAAAACCGACAAATATTGGATGTTGCTCGGTAACAAAATAGATATACATTAAAAACTGTTTTACTACCATCCAAATAAATCACAACAACTCACAATTATCCCAACTTGAACCTTTCAAGCGATGGTAACCCTAGTCTGCATCCATTGTTGCGGGTCGTGCACATTGTGCATTGTCTATTCGTAGAAATGGCTAAAATAATATTTTAAAATATTATTTTACGACCGCCTCCGATGATAGAGAGCCCCGCGTGACAGCAACGTGCCCTTCCGATACCGATCTAGATACCGCGATATACTATTGCGCGTTTGCATTCAAAATGGTCGGTAAGTACCAGTTATCGCAAGTGTGAGGGATAAATTCTTGGCGGTCGATGGGAACAGCTATAATCAGGATCTCGTTCGTGATGTCTTGGATACGCTTTTGTGGTTTTCGGACTCAAATTATTAGCTAATATTATATATTCTACGGCTAAAGCTTATGCTGTGACATCAATTTTGTAAACACCAACAAAACCAGTCCGTGACATTTCAATGCTGATACGCTTTGACATAATATTGACGCTTAGCGAGTGGATTAGAGATAGAATTTCAATACATGATATTTTACCAATTAATATGAACGCAATTTCACACAATGACTCTATTTATATTTTGAAGAAGAAGATTAATAATGATTTTATGTTGAAAAGTGTACAGGACAGTCAGGACGCTCACCTGATGGTAGGTGACGCCGGACCATGACAGAGTGGTATTGATTGACAGTTATTATTCTCCATCAATGTCGCACTGCACCCGTAACCCGAGACAACAGATGTTAGGTCTTTTATACTCAAACCCGGTTATTTTACTAGTTACAGCACCCTCATTTCGAAACACAGAATTGCAAAAAAAAAAACACTACGATATCTTACCGCAGTACCCAGCGGCGGTACTTACCTAGACGACTCAGTGCCGAGTCTACCAACTAGAAAACCAAGTTCTTTCTTTAAACCTAACTTTCTTTTAAAGGTACTCCTATCTCTCTGCTAAGCGTGGATGGCAAAACCCTTCACTATCAGTTATGAAGATGAGGGAGGGAGGAGGTAAAGTTTACTTTGCAAAGGAGCTATGTATCAAAAGCACATGTTTATAATATGGCAACTTTATTTTGGTCGGATATGTTGATCGTATATTTGGTATACTCGTAAGATATTTATTTCATAAAATAAAAACAGTTAGCCTATTTTAAGAATAGGAAGTAGCAAACGTAGTATCGAGAAATGGTGTCCAGATATCTATCGTTTGAGCCCTAACATTCAGAATTGGTGATAATAGTGAGCTGACAACATCTAATGGTGTTAAGATGCTAAGCGAGTAAGGCTCACACATCTGCCTGGGTCCATAGGATAATACTGATTTTATCTCAGAGTTGAGAGTGAGAGCTTTCATGGGTACCTCCTATTTATCTTGCCATTTAATTTATTAAAAATAAAAAAACATTTTCCACATCACCTAAACGTCAGGAAGAAAACTAATACAAATTTAATTATTAATTGAGAGGATTGGTTTATGAATCAGCAGATCGTTGAAGTTTCTGTTGATATAAAGATGGCGTCTTGAAATTCGGAAGCGCCCACATCATATCCTCCCAAATTATTTGGAACTTATATCTTAGCTATATGATAGAGCGGCGGATTGAAGATAAAAAACTTTTTTTGAATTATATTTTTGATATAATTTCAGAACTGAATGAAAAAAATAATTATCTATTAATATAATCGATTTTAAATAGTTTAGGCTTAAAAGTACTTATCAATATTTTTAACAGTGTCTTTTTTATGTTTTTAAAACCTATATTGGAAACTATTTTAACATTTATTGTGATACATTTGAAGCTGAATGAACCAACAAGATGCTGTTTCATATCATTTACTCACGATACGTCAACCAAACTTTACAATGCAGTCACCGTTGCTAACTTAATCCAATGAAGTAAGCGTGATAAAGAATTTCATCTATACTCTCGTCTAAATGAACCACTAGTAATTTGTCCTTTGACCTGTTAACGAAAGGTCAACTTTCACCGGCCAATGACCGCAGAATAGCCGTGCAAAATCCTATTTAGACTTTTAACGTGGTGATTCAATGTCGCCGGGTCAAACCGCGGCTGTGGTTACGCAGGGACATACTGAAGGCAGTGTTGCCACCTGAGATTTAGAAAAAGGGCTTTTTGAGAAGTCAAAAAGGGCTAGATTGAGCGTAAAAAGATTTTCTGCTCTAAAAATGCTGAAATAATCATGTCACGAAGACGTTTTTTTTTAGCGTCTTATAAAAATGTCATCATGACCGCTGAAAATAGCAAAAAAGTACTTGTTAGCATGTTTCGATGTTCGAAAACTTCATATTTGGTAATATTTTCAAGACAGTGAAAAAGAGCTACATTTTTCACTGTTTTCATTGCTCTTTTCGGGCTAAATCGTTAAAAGGAGTTCACCTATACTAAAAAGTGCTAGATCTAGCTACAAAAGGGAAAAGGTGGCAACACTGACTGAAGGTGTCAAATATGCCTGCAAGGTGAAAGGAGGTGCTCTAGATATGGTTAAGAGTACTTTACCAGGGGGAGTTGTCATCAAATAATAATGTATATTTGTACGCATATGCATCCTGTATACATAGATATTC
>PQWD01002110.1:52677-117918 GCA_019425675.1 Leucinodes orbonalis | reverse complement strand
TAAACAACAAAAAATAAAAACCGATTTTCTCTGCAATAAACGTCATGGGCGGCCCCTTTTGGCGGGAGAATGCTATGTCACCACAAAATATGGCGCCGATTATAACTCAGATTATAACATTGCGAAGTGTTGTTCTTTCTTTTTTATAGGCGGGTGGGACCGGATATTTGTTAGGTTTTCAAAACATATTGGCAATTCTTTATTCTGATAGATCGCATAGTGGATACTAAAAATAAATGTATTTGTATTTTTATGGTGAGATAGATCACACCCAAACCGCGTTGGGTCAGCGTGGTGGGTTGAGACCCAATCTCCCCATGGCTATGCTGTGTAGGAAGTCTCCCTCGGAAAGATATAGGTACGATGATCTAAGGCAACATTTATGTATGAAGTCATTTTGAGTTTAAGTTTGTGTTTGTCGACGAGGCGAGCTGTGCAGAAATAAAGGCAACTTTGCAATATTAAAAGCATACTCGCTACGAAAATATTATGTTAACCCGGCGGGAGTAACGTCTACAACGTATTTTCACTGGCACGTCTTATTTGCAAGCAAAACAGTGTGAGATGTCGAAATTTTGTACGTTGAATGAAATGTAGCTTTAGAATGTTTATAAGACACTCGTATAAACACAACTTACAAATTCATCATCATCATCCATTTTTTTTGTGTCTCTAGTGGAAGAGTCGTGCTCTAAGATGGAGCGAGCTTGCCCAGAACAAGCCTATTTACTCGATTTTTGAATGCCACTGGGTTGTATGTGGCCGGAAACAGTTCATTATACATCCCCACCGAGGGGCACGAACCTACCTTACCTTGCCTACCTTAGTCGTCCAAGCGGGCCCAGTGCGGATTGGCCAACTTCACGCACAACCTTTGAATCTCTTCGCAGGCGTGCGCAGGTTTCCTCACGATGTTTACCTTCACCGTAAGAGCGTCGGATAAAGTACACAAGTACTCATCCTGAAACGCAGATGTGCAAAACAGTCCCATTTAACGGGACGATTTCTGTCTCCACGGAGGTAATCTACCTACCTAAGTTTAGCTAGAAAAAAAGGCGGCTCGAACCCGCTACATCAGATTATACCAAAATCACCTTTCTCTACTAATAATCTCCTTTCATCGCAAACACTAACACCCATTACTTAACTGCATGACATGCCAGACACAACAAATTAACTACCAAAAGGGCTCCCTCGTAAATCTGTTAATCCGTCTTAGTTTTGTCGCCCATAAAAGGTTACAGGCCGTAAACCCCAGTAAGGTTGAGATACTAGGGTCGCATATGTAACAGAGAGGTAGTTAATCTTAAAAGGTCTCTAATGACGAGATGTCTTAATGTTTGTCTGTATAGTGTCTCGAAATGAATACTTAAGTGTTTCCTGTCTCGTAAAGAAGCACAATATGTGAGTTTTATTCCAGAACTATTTATGTAAGAATACATTTAATAATATTTTAGAATCATTGATTCTGAGAGATTAACTAGACAGTGCAACCTGTGTGTCAAGAGAACCCAGAAAATCGCCAACATATCAAATGATTCCCACTTATTCCTCCATTTTCCTTTACAAATTTGAAACCATAGGCGATCTGCTGTCATCAACCGTTCTCAATTTGACAAAACGTAAACTATTTATATATAGTTTTTTATATTTTTAGTTATAGTTTTTGCGATAAGTTTCACTCATATTGCATAACAACAATTTTATTTTATGTTAACATTCCGTGGTTAAATTAACTATAATACAAAATTAAAGACAATCCAAATAATACGAAATTAAGCAATGTTACAAATAAATCAGTATTTAGTTTTTGCGGTGTGCTCCAAGCATTATTTATATACGGATGTAAAACCCGGTAATTATTCATACTCCGGCACTCACTAATCCGACGTTGCGGTAGGGTTTGTGGACAAACATTCCGTATTACAATGGAAGGAATGAATGAGTCGAGGACCTACACCTTTCTGGACAACCTTTTTTATTTCATCATCAGCTCATTAAACGTCCCCACCGAGGGGCACGAGCTTACCCGTATAGGGTGATTAGACCTTAGTCGTCCACGCGGGCCCAGTGCGGATTGGACGACTTCAGACACAACCTTCGAATCTCTTCGCAGGACTGCATAAAGGTTTCCTCACGATGTTTTCCTTCACCGTAAGAGCGCCGGATAACGTACATATATTTTCGAAAATTGGAAACACTTTGGTACGTGTCGGTATTTGAACCTCAGCCTCCCGGTAGGAAGGCGACAGTCTACACCATTGAGCCACCGACGCTGAATCTACCTTTATATTTACAGAATATCATTGGCCGCGCCCTGCAAATCCTGCTTCACCCCATATTTAGTATAAAATGATTATTTTAAGTCAAATGTTTAAATGTTTTTATTATGATATGTATTATTAATGAATCGCAATGTGTTTTACATGATTTTAAGGGTTTAAAAATTTTAGATATCGTATTTTTAGGTTTGCCTCATACTTGGGGGATATTTTTTATTGAAAATAATATAGGAATATACTACGAGTATAACTTTATAGCTGTCAATATGCATATGTCAGCTAAAGTCACGTGAAATATTGTGTTGTTTAGGACATGCAAACGTATAAAAACATTTCTAAATATAATATTTTTTGCGGACGCCTCAGTCTGTTTGGTACTAAAATAACAAGGATAACGAACTAATCTACAAGTTAGTTTGTGTATAATATTTATGTGTGAACCAACAGGGTGATATATTGAGTGTATGATTGAGTCGTTTTGCACTTCTGTGTTTTGGGATGAGGGCACTGTAGGTAAAGTTACGGTAAAAACCTAATATTTTTTCTCAGAAAGACCAGTGCGGTATTGATGGAGAATAATAACTGCTATCAGTGGTTGGTCTCACAATCAACACGCTCTGACATGGTCAGGCGTATCAATCATCAAGGTGAGCATTCTGACGTCCTGTACACTTGGTACATATAAGTTCATAACTAATTTAGTTAAAAATAACGAACATATCAATTAAAGTGATAAATAGAATGAATTTTGTAATGGTGTACTTATGAAATATACCAGACTAGCTTTTGCCCGCGCTTGCCTCGCATTAATTCGGGATAACACGGTACTTTCATTTATCACTATACATAGGATTCCCTCCAACTTTAAGGTTTCGGGGTCAATTTCAGAATTTTTATTAGCAAAAAATATGTTATTAGTGAGCTTACTTAAAGATAGACATATGCTCTCGCGGACTTTTTGTAGACCTTTAAAAGGAGAACATACCCCGATTTGAAACATTCTTCATGCTCCGCTTCTATTACTCAGCGTATGATATAGCCTATAGCCTTCCTCGATAAATAAGCTATCTAACACTTAAAGAATTTTTCAAATCGAACCAGTAGTTCCTGAGATTAGCGCGTTCAAACAAACAAACTCTTCAGCTTTATATATTAGTATAGATAACAAAACGAATGAGTAAAATTGTACTATTGAGACAAAACAACTATCCTATCAGCTCATTTTAGTGGAATTGGAGACAAAAATAGAGTAATTGGAGGCAGAATTAGCGGAATTGGAGACAAATTAGCGAAATTGGAAGCAGAATTAACGGAATTGGAGGAAAAATTAAATATGGGAACGCCATGCTTTGGCACAAATGAGTAGGCTCAATCGATGCGATACCACTGTATTACAGACGTGAAAACTTCAACCTACCGCAGTACACTTTTAGACTATCTCCTTCACTTTGCGCCAGATATTACGGTCCGACGCTTTTCTCATCCAGCCTCTACTAATCGTCACTCTATCGGTACGGGAAAAAATTAAGAAAAGAATGAACAATGAAAACAAACATGGGCCACAAATTACAGTACAAAAAAGAAAACATTTATTTGCCTCACATTACAATTCATATAAACGTAAGAAAATGTGTTCATTGTCTTTCACGGAATAAAAAAAGAAAGGTAAATAATAACCCACAATCAGGTACAGCCGGTAGCTTAAACTGCAGTAGAGGGGAGATACTACCCAACTCCCCAACTCTCCACCAGGGGCACGACCTACCCGTATATGATTAGGCTTAGTCATCCACGCGGCCTAGTCGGGTTTGACGACTTCACGCATAACCTTTGAATCTTTTCGCAGATATGCGCAGGTTTCCTCACGATGTTTCCACTCAGAAGGTGTTCACTCTTACGGTAAGGGTACGGTAAGTGTCGGATAACGTACATATATTTTCAAAAATTCGAAAACACATGACACGTGGCGGAATTTGAACCTCAGCTCCCGGAGCAGGGTAACAGTCCACACCATTGAGCCACCGACGTTATACTACGCGTACTCGACGTTCGTAGATACTACTGCGGCACTGATATTCTGACTGTACCTTCCGGGAGACTTCCGCTAGCCAAGACGCAATCTCCACTCAGAATTCATACAAACGCATTAACAATTGCCTCGAAAACTGAAAATGTGTGGATACCAAGTTGAAGATCCCTGATCAAACCGTACCTGCGAGATTTCTCCCCAACGCTCCAGGGGTCGTAAACTTTGAAGATATCAATAAACATCCAGTCAAGTAAACAGCTAAATCTCCTCGCCAACTGACGACAAATTGCCGTATTTATTACCAGTGAACCTTTCGCTTGAGTCTGTCTTACCAATGAGTAAAATTTACAGAGTGGACAGATTCTTTAACATATTTATACTGATAGGCACAAAATGTAAATTATTTTTTCGTTTATTAAGACCAACGGTAATACAGATAGTAAGTCATGGTATAAATAAAGTCTAATTATAATGTCCTCGTTTACACCAAAAGTATTGCGAAATACGAAAATAAACGACAATACGAAAAAACTAAATAAATAAATTACCTACAATAAATACCTACACATTAAGACAAAACATCTGAGTAGCATCCATTTTGATCCACATTTTTATTGGGTTTATGTACTAAATGTGTATTATTTTTAACGGATGGAAACTCACAACACACAATACATGAATCTATTTTCTACGCACGTGAAACGTTCGAGCAGTAACGTTATTCATTTAAATAAAAAATAAAAAAATCCACTGACATTCACACAGTGCCATCTAGTCAAGTTAAGCGTTAAGCCTGTATTAGGGATAATAAACATACAAACAATCATTTTTTAATACATACATATTATACATAGAAAACACCCAGACCATTACAAACAGACATGTTCATGCACACAACAGTTTGTAATGCCCGGGGATCGAACCCGGAACCCTTGGTGTAGTAGTCGACGTCTCAACCGCAACACCAAATGGGTCGTCATTCACTCATTTCAATTCATTTAAATGTAAATGTACTACAGACTCACAAACACATACTTAGCCGAAATGTATAGTATAATTCATAATTGTATTTGTAACAACAAATATCTAATAACGACTTGGCCTCTCTGTAATTCTGTACTCTAGATCAACCCTTCGTTTCTCTAATACAAATATATGGCTAGATCTTATGAAAACCGCTAGTGAAATATATGTTTAGACAAAGTAACCAGACGGTTGTGTATTCGCAGTAAAAGTTTCAGCTGAAGTGAAACGTATAGTCTACTCAGTTTTAAGCAAAAGTTTCAGCTGAAGTGAAACGTATAGTCTACTCTGTTTGAAGCAAAAGGTTGCGGAATCCAATCAAGAAATCAAGGTCCAGATATTTATTTTGACAACTAACAAGATTACACTGGTACAAGCAACCTCAAATCACCCTTTACGGGTAGACTCGTGTGCATGAACATGTCTGTTTGTAATGGTCTGGGTGTTTTCTATGTATAATATGTATGTATTAAAAAATGATTGTTTGTATGTTTATTATCCCTAATACAGGCTTAACGCTTAACTTGGACTAGATGGCACTACTGGTTACCGCTCGAACGTTTCACGTGCGTAGAAAATAGATTCATGTATTGTGTGTTGTGAGTTTCCATCCGTGATACGTACGACAGCTTATTGTTTTTTGTTTATAAAAATAATACACATTTAGTACATAAACCCAAAAAATGTGGATCAAAATGGATGCTACTCAGATGTTTTGTCTTAATGTGTAGGTATTTATTGTAGGTAATTTATTTATTTCGTTTTTTCGTATTGTCGTTTATATTTATTTTGACAACTAACAAGATTACACTGGTACAAGCAACTTCAAATCACCCTTTACGGGTAGACTCGTGACCTCGGTGGGGACCACGGTGGGGACGTGATGAGCTGATGATGATGATATAAAAAAGCATTGAAGTACCCTACTTCTTGATCATATCTAGTAGTAACGGTAGACACCAGGGTCGGTCAGTTCATTAATCCAGATAAGTCTAGATTTCAGAAGATTACTGCGTTTGAATTTTTTTAGTTACGATGGGAACAGGATGGACAGGACCCTTACCTGATAGTAAGTCATACGCCTAACCACAATGTATGGATTCGTGATATGCTGACGAAACAATCGAAAAAAGTGTTCCAAATGCAGTGACAGCACACATACGCATATTTCGAATGAGCGTACATTTACCTAAACAAAAGAGTACTGTACTCTCTTCAGCGGTTCGTTTTTGAGGCACGGATGGCGTATCTACCTTTATATATATATATATATTATATATATATATAATATATAATATATTAATATATATATATATTATATATACCGTGTGGTGACGGCAGAGCAGAATACACTTGTCACCACCCCGCTCATCTAGGTGTCGTAGAAGGCGACAAAAAGGAATTTTCCCCCAAGTGATGGGCAGCAGCATCACTTCGGTACTATCCGATCGATTCGATCCGATTCGGTATCCCTGCGCTCACCAACCCGCCTGCCAAGCGTGGTGAGTATGGCGGGGCAAGGGGTGCTAAGAATCTCCGGCAGAGATCCGGCTACCAAAATAAACAACAACGGCAATTAAAACTGGCAACATAACACGCGCACACTGAGGACTGACGAAAAACTATTGGAGCTGGAAACGGAGTTAGACAGGTTGCATTGGGACATAATAGGTTTGTGTGAAGTCCGAAGACAGGGGGAGGACACCACAATACTGCAATCCGGCAACCTGTTCTATTACCGTGAGGGCGACCAGCTATCCCAGGGTGGTGTCGGGTTTCTCGTCCATAAGTCTCTCATCAACAACATAGTGGGGATCGAAAGTGTGTCAGCTAGGGTAGCGTACCTTGTATTAAGAATCACCGAGCGCTATGCGCTAAAGGTGATACAGGTTTACGCACCGACTTCATCCACTCCGACGATGAAGTGGAGGTTATGTATGATGATATAGCAGAGCTATGCATACCAAGACACACTTTACGGTCTATGGGAGACTTCAACGCAAGGCTGGGCATTCGGAATGATTGTGAGTTGAAAGTGGGGCAATATGGATTTGGGCATCGGAACCCCAGGGGACAGCGGCTGGCCGATTTCATGGAAAAAGAGGGACTCTTTATGATGAACTCTTTTTTCAAGAAGCCGCCGCAGAGGAAGTGGACTTGGTTGAGTCCCGATGGTTCCACACGAAATGAGATTGACTTCATCATGACCACCAGAAGACATATATTTAACGATGTCTCTGTGATCGCCAGGGTTAAAACCGGTAGCGATCACCGTATGGTGAGAGGCACGTTAAATTTAATGTTCAACTGGAAAGGTCTCGTCTGATGAAGTCTACGCTCCGACCTAACGTGATTCAAATCCATAACCCCGAAAGCTTTCAACTCGAATTGCAGAATCGCTTTGAATGCCTAGAGAGCTGCGTAACAGTGGACGAAATTAATAGCGGGTTAGTGGAAACTCTGCAATCAGTTGGGTCTAAGTTTTGCAAGGGACAACGCAAATTAAGACCAATAAACTATCTCAACAGACTCTCGATCTCATGGCGACAAGACGACAGATGAAGCTGCAGTCTTCAGACGATGCGTCACAATACCGGCAGCTCAATAGACGTATATCCAGTTCCTTGCGACGCGATGTTCGTCACTTTAATACAAAGTGTATTAAAGAGGCAATAGAACAGAACAGAGGTTCGAAGGTGTTTGCGAGGAACATGTCTATTGGGCAAAGCCAGCTGATTAGTTTGAAGACCAACGGCGGAAATGTAGTCTCATCCAAACCAAGATTTTGAGGGAGATTGAGAAGTTCTACAGCGAGTTATATACCGCTACACAGATTCCCGCTTCAAACTTAGCCGAAGACCGAGAGCTAAGTTAACCCGTCACCTTCTGAGGATATCCCGGAGGTCACTTTGTGCGAGATTAGGATGGCTCTGAAACAGCTCAAGAGTAATAAAGCTCCCGGGGAGACGGAATTACCGCAGAGCTTTTGAAAGCAGGTGGCACGCCAGTGCTTAAGACCCTTCAGAAGCTCTTTAATTCCGTATCCGTGATGGTATGACGCCTAAAGTGGAGCAATGGCGTGGTGGTGCTCTTCTCAAAAAAGGCGACAAAACCTTGTTGAAGAATTATAGACCCATCACGCTATTGAGTCACATTTACAAGCTGTTTTCTAGAGTCATCAGAACCGTCTCGCTAGTAGGTTTGACGACTTCCAGCCTCCCGAACAAGCCGGGTTCCGCAAAGGCTTCAGCACCATAGACCACATACATACGCTGCGGCATGCCGATGATATAGTACATGCAGATCCATGGAGATTTAGGTACTATCTCAATACCCTTAACAGAAGCTTCGCAACAGGTGGGCTTAAAATGAACATGGACAAGACGAAAGTCATGTCTAATATCCATGTTGTGCCCATACCAATATCAGTTGGAAGTTCTGAACTCGAAGTTGTTGACGAATATGTGTACCTGGGACAAGTAGTTCAATGGGTAGGTCCAACTCGAGCAGAGGTTTCGCGTCGAATCCAATTAGGATGGGCGTTCGGGAATTAAGGAGATTCTTTTCGTCCAAAATACCTCAGTGTCTGAAGACGAAAGTCTCTTCCAGTGTGTTGCCGGTTATTACATCGGAAGTGAAACGTGGTCGCTTACTAAGGGCCTCTTAATAGGCTTAAAGTTGCTCAACGTGCTATGGAAAGGCTTGTTAGGTGTTTCCCTACGCGATAAATCCGGAACACG
Organism: Leucinodes orbonalis; assembly: GCA_019425675.1. Taxonomy (NCBI): domain Eukaryota; kingdom Metazoa; phylum Arthropoda; class Insecta; order Lepidoptera; family Crambidae; genus Leucinodes; species Leucinodes orbonalis. Next base: position 108,844 of record PQWD01002110.1, on the reverse strand, counting down.
GATATCCGTAGGAGAATAGAGTGACCGACAGCCCACAGGATACAGCAGTTGAAGTGGCAGTGGCAGGGCACATAGTGCGTAGAACGATGGCCGATGGGCGAAAGGTTCTGATGGCGTCCGCGTAACGAAAACGAAGCGTAGGCCGAAGATGATGTCTGATGATCTGGTTAAGTTGCAGTAGCAGATGGATGTCAACTGCAAGGGATCGGTCCGCGTGGAAATCATTAGGGAGGCCTTCTTCAGCAGTGGACTTCTAGGTTGTAATGATGATGATGATGATGACCGAACCCGAGACAACTGGTAGGTCTCTGATACCCGGTTTTTCACGATCTGCAGTGCCCTCATTCTGGAACACAAAAGTGCATAGCACTCTTTGTACGGGCACTGCGGTGGTACCTACCTAGACGACTCAGTATCGAGTCTACCACCTAGTAAATGTGATGATATGAGCGAGTGTCAACGCTTGACGTTGATTTTGAACATTAATTTGTCATTATTATAATTAGGTTATTTATAAGTTTTAATGAAACGCAATAAAATTCGAGTTCCTGATTTCTTTCAGCATTCAAACCGCCGGAATTTTAGACACAATTGAATTTCAAGTGTTTCATGAAAAAAAAACATAAGTCGCAAAAGCCCTGTAAAATGCCAAAAAAGAGTTATCAAGAAAACACTTTAGTTATATATTAGCCGAATAAACTTCTACAAGCTTGAATCTAAGAACAACTGGTTCTCCAGTTCTTAAAAAAACTAAATGCAAAAAGTTTAAATCCAAAGAAAAACACTCGGTTTTTTTAAAAACCGTTTTTCTACTCCTCGCAAAGTTTACCGGGGGCATTCGGTTTCTTTCAAACAGTGAAATGGGGTGTGAAATGTTATAGCGCGAAGGGATAAAAAGATTTGTTATTTGTTGTGTCTTTTCCTTTGTACAAAGTGTATTGTAAGCATAGAACTTTTTTATGGGCGCCATGGAGCGTTATTACATGTTTCTAATTTAATAGATAGTAAACAGGTTACGTTTTAATTTTATTTCACACTGTATCTGTCTTCACTTAACACCAGTGATCGAACCCGGAATCCTTGGTGTAGTAGCCGCCGTCTCAGCCATTACACCAAATGAATCGTCAATTATGGTCGGTCACGTATGAATGTGTCAAAGGACCAATTGGCATGCTGGTCTCATATGTCGATGGACCTATGACCATTTGTGAGCAGATGAATTCTGGAATGGAGACTACTATTTACTTATTCCCTAATCGATAAGATGAAACTGGAACACGAATTCGTTCACACATTTCAATAGCTATATAAATATTGAGTGCGTCGGTGGTTCATTGGTGTGAACTGTTGCCTTCTGATCTGGACAGTGCAGGTTCGAATTCCGCCACGTACCAATCATCATCATCAGCTCATTAAACGTCCCCACTGAGGGGCACGAGCCTACCCGTATAGGGTGATTAGGCCTTAGTCGTCCACGCGGGCCCAGTGCGGGTTAGATGACTTCACACACAGCCTTTGAATTTCTTCGCAGGCGTGCGCAGGTTTCCTCACGATGTTTTCCTTCACCGTAAGAGGGTCGGATAACGTACATCCAACCAAAAACATTCTGTAAAAAATCTAGCCAAGTCTTGATGGAGCTGCTAGATTATCTCTAAAAAGTAATGAAATCAAGACAAAGAGTGCCAAGTCTAAGGTTCCTTACTGCGATTACCCCGTGCCCCAGATATATTTTTCGAAAATTCCAAAACACATTGGTACGTGTCGGGATTTAAACCTCAGCCCTCCCGGTAGGAGGCGACAGTCCACACCATTGAGCCACCGACGCTCTCAATGCCTTTTTGAAATTATATGACTGTTATCCGACGCTCTGACGGTGAAGGAAAACAGCGTGAGGAAACCTGCGCACGCCTTCGAAGAGATTCAAAGGTTGTACGTGAAGTGGGCAATCCGCACTAGGCCCGCGTGGAAGACTGAGGCCTGTACACCCTATACGGGTAGGCTCGTGCCCCTCGGTGCGGACGTTTAATGAGCTGATATTGATGATAAAATGTTAGTGGTCAAAGGAAAATATTATGTAAGTTTATTTTATGTATGAGCACTTTGTATATGTTTGTTATCTTAACAACAAATAACGGAGACTTGTTTTTAAAGGAAATGCCAGAGAATGTTTTCAGTAAAATAACAATTGTGTACAGAGGATAAATATTGTATTATTCGGAGTCTTTACACAAAGAAACAATAAAAAAGCTTATTTTTGTGCTAAAAATATAGTAGTCCCCTATGGGGTCGAAGTTCGTCTTACGCTACGCTTGCTAAGACGGTATCATCTCCAGAACACATTTGTGTCTTATTCATTATAAAAACGGTGATCATTTAAAAGTCATTTGTTTATAAATTACGTATAATGTAATTTCTGGATTGTTTTCCTTTTGTACACTGCGTTTTTGCAACACAGGTCCTTTTTATATTTTTTTCCTACCATAATCTATGGCTTGTTGACAGTTGCCGTCAATGTCTTAAAAATTGCTTTCCATACAAAAACTGACCGTATTTTGACACACATTTGATGTAAGCGAGACTCCGTCGGTATTTTTTTATACGTCCATGGATAATTTCAAGTTTTTCGTCTATCTAACATCTTGGCATTAAACCTTTTACTTTACATCTCATCACAAACACGCCGGAAGCGGTGTTATATCAGAAACAAAATGGCCGACGTAACGTTCGAGGTATTTCATTACGTAAAGAGGCCTCTCACAATACGAAACGTAACGATGGGCCTCGCGAAAATTCTTAAATAAGATTAAATACTAAAATGGGCACACGTTTAGAATTTGGAGGAACTTTCCCGCTAGTTATATAGAAGAATGTGTATTTTCGAATATTTATTTATTTAAAAAGCTTTACAACTAAATATATCAAAATGTATATAATATATATCATATTATTATAGATTTATTATATTTCTGATATAGGTTTTTGCACCAATGGTTATGTATTTTTTTTATTATCATTAACATAATATTAAGTTCACTTATGCCAGTATCTAACATGAACACTTAACTTTATCGTTGTTAGAGGTAGCCAAAGAGAAAATAAATTAAGACACCAATATATTAGAAACGTTATTAAAGTAAACATATTGAAAGAAAAGTTAAAATTACATATTAAAAAAATATACTTAAAAACTAATTATATATTTTTTTATATTATAACCTTCTTTACTGGTGGTATATTAATTTCAGAGATTAATTTAGATCCTAAAACAGCTTGTGCGATATACATTTTCATATTTTTTAAGTAAAATAATTTACTCCATTTCTCACTTTAAGTGATGGTCACACTAGCGTCTAAGTGGGCTCCAACATATTTACTGTAAAAAATGTTTGGAATTCGACCCTTTCGAACAGAATTAGAAAGTAAATGAAGAAGAAAAACAAATTGCTAAATTGAACATTAATTGACTTGGGCGCATGGACGTATGATAAATACGAAAGGACTGTCATTTTACATAAAATGTGTCCCCGAAATGATAGATACTGTCTCTGATGTCATTTTTTGTATACTGATTTTAGTGTTTTAAACTAAATACATGTATCGCATTTGTACGTNAATTAACAAGCGCAAATGTCGCAAAATAACAAAAAGCAGCAGAGATACTTTTGAATCGTGATTTTTAATGACTTTACTACTCTTATTTATATAGAGATATACAATATATCTGACAACTGATAAGTGGGAACTAGCTGGAAGGTACATAAGCGACACTCGAAGAATCGTCACTAAAGGATTCAAACTCTCGAACCAAATTAACTATAGATACCCATGTTTATATGAACACATGATTTATATTTATTTAGTTTCCTGTATACTCGTACGTCTGAATATTGTTTCGTGTAATAAAAATAAATTCTAGGCGTGCTGTAGCAAAATATAATTTTGTTTATCGATCTAGAACGTTCGATTGACGTCATAATATATATATATATAGTTATCCGTTATCCGACGCTCTTACGGTGAAGGAAAACATCGTGAGGAAACCTTCATGCACGCCTGCGAAGAGATTCGAAGGTTGTGTGTGAAGTCGTCCAATCCGCACTTCGCCCGCGTGGACGAATAAGGCCTAATCACCCTATACGGGTAGGCTCGTGCCCCTCGGTGGGGACGTTTAATGAGCTGATGATGATGATGATGATCACCCATCGAATGAGTGACCATTTTCATGAACGTCCGCTTTCAACTCGTTGGCCGCTACGCCATCGACTCATATTATCTATGCTAAGTTAGTCTATTAAAATCTATTCAAATTCATAATGAAACGGTATAAGCACTAACTGGCAACCTGTTTCACACTGTGGCTTGTTTGTCCCAATATATTCAACACCGAATTTTAGAGCGGATTTCAAAACAGATGTGTTTTGAATTTCAAATCGATATAATCAATTTTCCACCCTCTTGCAAAGGGGTTATGGACGAAAATCCTGATTTGGTGTAGGTGTCAAGCGACGGCACAATAAAGTGCCGTATTGTGTACAATATAAGCCTAATTAGCAGTTGCGTGATGATTGTCGCTTAGTCTGGATAGTTTTGTGACAACTATGGCGAAAGAAATGGGTCACCTATTTAAAAGAAAGTATATACAACTGTACTAATATTCAAAAGCTGAAAAGGTTGTTAGTTTAAACGCGTTAATCAATTAAATATGCTCATGCAAAGAATAATAGCAGCGGAGCGGCAAGGAAGAATATTTCAAATTCGGGTTTTTTTTCCTACTGAGAGATTGGCGCGGGCGAAGTGTCGTCCTTTTTAATTTAACGGGTATTGGTCATTTGTAGTGGAAACCAATATATAACTGGAGGATTTGTTGTCAGTGTTCATCTCAAAGGAGTTCGAGCAAGGCGCAAGGCCGCGGGCAGTGATCCACTTAGCCCACGCCTTGCTACGTCTTAAGCCACTGTGCATACGTACCTCTACACAACCTAAACAAAGCCTATCTCTCTATATTTCTCTCCTTTATATTAACTCAAATGACAAAGGTCTCCCCCATCTCCCAGACTGGGAAGACCTATGTCCATCGGTGGACTGTGATAGGTTGAAGAGAAATATCAGTCACTTGCCATCAGGTGTACACCTATAGTTTTTGTCTGCTCTTTTGCTAAGTTCTTTCACTATGTAAATGTAAAGTCAAAACCCATTTATTTCGAATTAGGCTTACAAAAAGCACTTATGAACGTCAATAAATATACAATAAAAAACAATTAAAATATTAAACTAAAAATATGAATTTTGATGCTTGAAAAAAAGCGCTTCAGTGGTTTGGCCTGTTGAGAAAGAAGCACCCAAGAAAACTCAACAGTGCAGCCTATTTTTCAAAGTATTACTAAGTGTTAAAATATATTATAAATCTCCTTTCTAACTCAGTTCAAGGAAATATCGACGTTAAGTCTCGGTCTAGAATACTGGCCTTAGTTACAAAGTGGCTGCAATAAATCATAAAAATCAAGAACGTTGCAGCACCATTGCGAATGTTTCCAGAAGTTTCGATAGCGCAAGTGAGTTGTGTTGCATCGTGCAAAGTATCTGTGATAATTCATTGTTAGCACCATCTAGTGGTATAAATAAGCTTGGTGCTTTTGTTTCGAGTATTGCATGTTTTAAAATAGTGTTTTTTTAACAGCTCTATAGTTGCGAAACTAAGTTAGCGTTGCCTGATGTTAAACAACAATGCGTCTAGGATAAAGTACGATTACTTAGATGAAAACTTATCAGTCTTGATTCTGATTTTAGTATTCATTTTTGGAGAGCAACTAGATAAACGGGATAAATATATATATATATATATGTATCTAAATATACGTCTGTTTAGATCAATGTTCATGCGTGTTATTTAAAAATTTAAAGACCATCCGTTTCCTCCACTTAACAAAATTATATCTCAATTTACGGCTATGCTGCACGTTCATACTGAGACAGATAAATTCACGCAAAAACAAACATCTGGAAGCTAAGTAATGGCGCAAGCTATAAATATTCTAGCATTCATTTTCAATCTCTCGGATCTGGTCTTAATAAATTATGGTTATTAAAAGCAATAATTTATAGAGAGTCGGTGGTTCATTGGTGTGGACTGTTGCTTTCGGATCTGGAGGGTGCAGGTTCAAATTCCGCCACGTACCAATGTGTTTTCGAATTTTCGAAATCATATGTACGCCATTCGACGCTTATACGATGAAGGAAAACATCGTGAGGAAACCTGGGCACGCCTACGAAGAGATGCAAAGGTTGTGCGTTAAATCAACCAATTCGCACTGAGCCCGCGTAGACGATTAAGGCATTAAGGCCTATACACCCCTTACGGGTGGCCTCTTACCCCAGATCGTCGCTGGAGACGTATACTGAGCCGATGATGAAAAAAAACCTTAATAAACATCTGTTTTTAAATATAGCGTAGGTACCTACCATATAAGCAGGTCGTAAATGAAGGATTAATTACCTTCGTGGTCTATACGTCGTTTTATCTAGTTGCTCTCCAAAAAATGATACTAAAATCAAGAATCAAGACTGAATAAGTTTTCATCTAAGTAATCGTACTTTATCCTAGACGCATTGTTGTTTAACATCAGGCAACGCTAACTTAGTTTCGCAACTATAGAGCTGTTAAAAAAACACTATTTTAAAACATGCAATACTCGAAAAAAAAGCACCAAGCTTATTTATACCACTAGATGGCGCTAACAATGAATTATTCACAGATACTTTGCACGATGCAACACAACTCACTTGCGCTATCGAAACTTCTGGAAACATTCGCAATGGTGCTGCAACGTTCTTGATTAAATAATTGCAGCCACTTTGTAACTAAGGCCCGTATTCTAGACCGAGACTTAACGTCGATATTCCTTGAACTGAGTTAGAAAGGAGATATAATATATTTTACATTTAGTAATACTTTAAAAAATAGGCTGCACTGTTGAGTTTTCTTGGGTGCTTCTTTCTCAACAGGCCAAACCACTGAAGCGCTTTTTTTCAAGCATCAAAATTCATATTTTTAGTTTAATATTTTAATTGTTTTTTATTGTATATTTATTGACGTTCATAAGTGCTTTTTGTAAGCCTAATTCGAAATAAATGGGTGTTGACTTTACATTTACATAGTGAAAGAACTTAGCAAAAGAGCAGACAAAAACTATAGGTGTACACCTGATGGCAAGTGACTGATATTTCTCTTCAACCTATCACAGTCCACCGATGGACATAGGTCTTCCCAGTCTGAGAGATGGGGGAGACCTTTGTCATTTGAGTTAATATAAAGGAGAGAAATATAGAGAGATAGGCTTTGTTTAGGTTGTGTAGAGGTACGTATGCACAGTGGCTTAAGACGTAGCAAGGCGTGGGCTAAGTGGATCACTGCCCGCGGCCTTGCGCCTTGCTCGAACTCCTTTGGGATGAACACTGACAACAAATCCTCCAGTTATATATTGGTATCCACTACAAATGACCAATACCCGTTAAATTAAAAATGACGACACTTCGCCCGCGCCAATCTCTCAGTAGGAAAAAAAACCCGAATTTGAAATATTCTTCCTTGCCGCTCCGCTCCTATTGTTCTTTGCATGAGCATATTTAAATATATGTAACGTTCTTAGATAAACAAGCTATTAAACACTGAAAGATTTTTTTCAGAGATTAGCGCGTTTAAACTAACAACCTTTTTAGCTTTTGAATATATGTACAGTTGTACATACTTCCTTTTAAATAGGTGACCCATTTCTTTCGCCATAGTTGTCACAAAACTATCCAGACTAAGCGAGAATCATCACGCAACTGCTAATTAGGCTTATATTGTACACAATACGGCACTTTATTGTGCCGTCGCTTGACACCTACACCAAATCAGGATTTTCGTCCATAACCCCTTTGCAAGAGGTGGAAAATTGATTATATCGATTTGAAATTCAAAACACATCTTTTGAAACCGCTCTAAAATTCGTGTTAATATATTGGGACAAACAAGCCACAGTGTGAAACAGGTTGCCAGTTATGCTTATAACGATTTCATTATGAATTGAATAATTAATAGACTAACTTAGCATGATAATAGAGTCGATGGCGTACGGCCATCGAGTTGAAAGCGGACTCATGAAAATGGTCACTTATTCGATGGTATCATCATCATCATCATCAGCTCATAAACGTCCCCACCGAGGGCACGAGCCTACCCTATAGGGTGATTGGCCTTATTCGTCCACGCGGGCGAAGTGCGATTGGACGACTTCACACACACCTTCGAATCTCTTCGCAGCGTGCATGAAGGTTTCTTTCACGATGTTTTCCTTCACCGTCAGAGCGTCGGATAACGTACATATATTTTCGAAATTCGAAAAATATATTGGTTAACGGCGATTTACCTCAGCCCTCCCGGTAGGAAGGCGACAGTTCATACCACTGAGCCACCGATGCTCTATAATGGGTGATCGAAAAATTATAATTTGAGGTTCCGGTATTAGCTTTTGTCTTATGTGTGAGGTTTTTAATAGCGATGTTGTGTAAGCCTGCTGTTGGAAACTGTAAGGCTGTTTCATTATCATCAGCTCATACCCGACGTCCGCACCGAGGGACACGATCCTACCCATAAAGAGTAAATAGGCCGTAGTCGTAAGCGCAGGCCCAGTGCGGATTGGCTGCCTTCACACACAATATTAATAATCTCTTCGCAGGCGGGCGCAGGTTTTCTCGCGATGTTTTCCTTCACCGTAAAAGCAAAATACATTGGTACATGGCGGGATTTGAACCTGCACCCTCCAGATCGGAAGGCAACAATCCACACTAATGAGCTACCGATTTATTCCAAGCAAGTACTAAATATTAACGCCACGTAGGTCTACTAAATAAGTAGTTTCAAAGATTTGCATTTCATATTATGATGCAATGCGATTCGTTACATGCACCGCCTGTATTCTCTGTTTATCGCACCGTTGCGTCTGGTGACACTCAATGTTTGACGTTTATTTCAGTCGCACGTTTTATTGTAGTGCTGTCATTATCGATGTTTGTAAATATCATATTTTTTAGACCTATGATTAGGACTTCCGTGCTCATTGGTGTGGACTGTTGCCTTTATATTTACGTTATCCGACGCTCTTACGGTGAAGGAAAACATCGTGAGGAAATCTGCGCACGCCTGCGGAGAGATTCAAAAGTTTAGCGTGAAGTCGGCCAATCCACACTGGGTCGTGGACGATTAAGGACTATATACCCGGGTAGGCTCGTGCCACTCGGTGAGGACGTTTAATGAGATGATGACGATAATGCTGATATGGAATAGAAAAAACAAATAAAAGCTGTTGTACTGACTGACTTATAAAAATTGTTTCATGATTTACTTTAAAACAAAAATAACAGTTTTACCTACATGGATCTTGTGATGCCACCTTGTCTAAGATGGGGGGACATTTTCACTTTTATAATGGCACTTTAGGGCAATTAGAACATGTATTTTCGTGTTAAAAGAGACGTATCAACATAGTGCGAATCTTGCTCATAAAAGTGTATTCAGTCATTTCTTAAAACGTTGAAGTATTATTATTATCTACACTTTCACACGGTCCGATCCTTAGCAGTTGACATCTATTGGAAAACATATTACAGGCATGGATCGACTGGATTTTGGGGGGGTGAGAGGGGTGATTCAAGCTACTTTTCCCCGCTAGACGCAATGTCATAAATTTTATTTCAGTTTATCAAGATTTCAAAGTTTGAAAGGTCTTTATTTATCCCGATATGAATCATCTCAGTTTACAAAAAAAATACATTACAGAGTACAGTGACAAGTCATCTTGCGGTATTGACAGCAAATTAAAAAGTTACGTCTCTTTAAAGGCATGAATTTGGGTATTAAAAAAAGTCCGTAAAGTATAGTGAAATTTAACAATTACGTTGAAAAAAATGCCTGCCGGGAAAAAGTAGCGTCCCCCCCAATCCCCCAAAAAATCCGGTCAGTCCGTGCGTATATATGTTGATGCAGGTATACTTTCTTTAATTAGTAGAAAAGACTCATTATTTTAAAAGTATGTTATTACAAACCCCTTTACTATCTCATCGGAGAGGCTCGGCACTGGACTTCTACTAAGTTTCTAATATTATATCGATATCAACCATCTATTAACAACACTAGTTCATTGTTTTGTTACGCATGGCATCATTTATATTCAGAGGCAATCGTGCAGCTTATTTATATTATCATGAGCTGATAAATATTGCGAACTAAATGAATGTCCCTAACAGCATAATTTACTGTATGTGCTATGCGGTTTCACTCGCATTTATGAAAGTACAATTTTAATAAAAATAGATCCATTCACACAGCGCCATCTAGCCCCAAATTAAGCATCTAGCCTGTAATATGGGTAATGGTAAACAACGGATAAATATATACTTTTTTGTAAATACATACATATTAAATATAGAAACACCCAAACCAATACAAACAAATATGTTGCACACAAATGTTTGTCCTGCCTGGGGATCTAACCCGAAACCCTTAGTGTAGCCAACCACGTTTGAACCAATAACACCACAGTGGTACCTAGAAACGTGAAGTCAGTAGATAAGATCTTGATATTTATTCTGGGACTACCGAAGTCCACTGCCGGACATTCTCTGCCGTGTTTATTCTCGTCCTTATAAGCTTTCAAAGAGCCCACGGGTCGAGTAGGGAGTCACCACACGCGACGTGTTTAACTAATAAAGAAGGTTTTTTGCTGACATAGATATATAAACAGTCAGTTATAAAGTCAGTGACACTAATCGCAAAAACAATCAATAATTTATACTTTTGTCATATTGAGTGCTATTGAAGATCGCCTATGATTTCAAATCTGTAGAGGTAAATGGTAATAAGTTGCAATTATTTAATATATTGGTGATTTTCCGGATTTTCGGACTCACAGGGTTTGCACTGTTTATTTGCATATATAGCCCATACCACTGTGAACAGTATCTTACACCTGTATTTTTATGCAACCAAGTAATACAATCTCAATCTATCGTATTCGTTTACTAAAATAAACGTCAAAAATCACCGCAAATTTTGGATGCGTGATATGCTCGCAAAACAATAAAAAAAAGTGTACCGAATGCAGCGACAGCACAATACGTGTATGACATATTTCGAATTTCGAACACATTTACCTAAACAAAAGAATACGAACTGTACTCTCTTCGGCGGTTCGTTTTTGAGGCACGGATGGCGTATCTACCTTTATTTACAATTATATTAACAAAACAATTCATTCAACGAAATTAAACAAATTGCACCTTTTAAATCATGCAGTGATGTCGTAAACATTTGTCGCAGGCCGAAATTACATTCGCCAGTTATCTGGGAATCTGTCACCGTGTCTTATGCATAAAAGATGCACTTGGAACGCGCCCAAATTGTCCAGGTTTCTATTCCTGGCGCTATAATTCAAGTGTTCGGTCGTTTTGTTTCGAGGAATCGTTTTCTGTGCTAGTGATAATGGTGTTGTAACAGTAAGGTTGTAAGGGCTTTAATGGATTGCCTGATGGAAGGGTGCATATGGAAAATTAAGCTTGAATACTTGTAATGACTAAACATAAAAACATCTGCAGACATGAATGAACACAGCACTAAATAGCCTCAACTCAAAGGAGCGTGTATTATGGGTACTAAAAACTGAAAACATACTTATTTACTTTTATACAGATAAGTTTAATATGCCTATACTAAACTTAGAAACACCCTATAAGGGCTCGTGCCCCTCGGTGAGGACGTTTAATGAGCTCTTGATGATGATACTTAAAAACACTACTACTGGTAGACTCGGTACTGAGTCGTCTAAGTAGGTACCACCGCAGTGCCAGATATCGTTCCGTGAAATACGAGCGTTTTACACTTCTGTGTTTCGGTATGAGGGCACTGTAGCTTGTAAAATTACCGGGTATAAAAGACCTTACTTTTGACGGGCGCAGAGCAGTGTTGACGGATTAATAATATCTACGCACTGTTATTAATTTTCTATCAACACTGCAGTTTTTATGTCCCGTATCACTTCCCACCTGGTGAGCGCACAGACCGCCCCATTCGCCTAGAACATACCAACAAACAAGTCCATGCTCACAAATCTTTGCATATACTGGACTCGAATCCTGGAACCTGATGTAATAGCCGACTTCTGTACATGACATCGTGCAAGATTAATCATCAGTAATAAAAACGTACTAAGTCAGGCAATTATAACATAGGAACTTCACATCGTGTCTTAATTACTAAATTTTTCATTTTTATACTGAACTATCCATCTTCCACAATAAGGATTATACAATAAAACCGTCCCTTAACGATGCCAAATATAAATATCACCTTAAAACGAAATTACGTCTTCATCGAGCCGTTAAACAAGAGACAGTCCTGTCTTCTGTGAAATAATAGCGAAATTAGTGTAATAGCGTTGCGGGCAATTATCAGAGACAGCCACGCCTGAGGGCGCAACAAACTGTCGAGCGTTAAGCGTGGCGCGCCCAAGGCAAAAGCGTAAGCGATTTTTAAACTATACATAGTAAAATTGGAGTGTGTGTTTGTAATTTTGAATTAATTTTGTACTACATGAATATATACGGTACATACATCACTAGACAACTGCTAGGGATCGGTCCGCGTGGAAGTCATTAGGGGAGGCCTTCGTTCAGTAGTGGATATTTTGGCTGTAATGATGATGATGATAATACACCAAAATATAAATTAATTATTTAAAAAAACTAACCGTTCATTATTTTAGAAAATTAATCTTTATTTCAAGTTGTTACATAAATTATTAGTTTAAGTGAAGTTGAACCGTGATTTTTTTAGAATTTTTTTATGAAGTTAACTGACACCTTGAATAAACACGTACTACGATTTACTGCGGGAGAATATATTACACCGCGGGTAACACCGTGGGGCACAGCTAGTAAAAATAATAATAGATAGTAGTGAGGGGTCACTACCTCCGCATATTAGTGGTTCAAATCCTGAAGGAGCCCTGCATCGTAAAAAAAGTCACGTTGTACGATTTTTGTCAGTTGGAATAGGATATATTACAAGCTGAATTTGACTGTCCATAAAGAATGATGATTCCGTGCTTCGGAGGACATGTTAAGCCGTCGGTCCCGGCTTCAATCTTATCTATACTAATATTATAAAGCTGTAAAGTTTGTTTGTTTGATTGTTGGTTTGATTGAACGCACTAATCTCAGGATCCTGGTCCTATTTGAAAAATTATTTCAGTGTTAGATAGCTTATCTATTGAGGAAGGCTATAGGCTATATGTCATCACGCTACGTAAAAAAGAAGCGGAGCAGCAATGAAGAATATTTCAAAATCGGGGGATTTTTTTCAAAAGTCATGCATAAAGTAAAGTAAAATTTATTCAGAAAACAATTACAACATTCATTGTTAAACAAAGTTAAAACACAAAAAAATAAAATGTATGCAATTGCACTATATGGTAGCCTACTCAGCGTAGTCAGAACAACCACAGGATGTCCTGACGCTGGTCTTCCGTAGACATCGTTGATGAGGTATGAGGAGGCAGTACGCCGCGTTCACCACCATAATGGTCTACAGCTATATAAAATAAGATACAGATAAATATATGTGCGTCGGTGGCTCAATCGTGTGGACTGTCGCCCTCCTACCGTGAGGGCTTAGGTTCAAATCCCGCCACGTACCAATGTGTTTTCGAATTTTCGAAATTATATGTACATTATCCGACTCTCTTACGCTAAAGGAAAACATCATGAGGAAACCTTCATGCACGCCTGCGAAGAAATTCAAAGGTTGTATGTGAAGTCGTCCAAACCGCACTGGGCTCTCGTGGACTACTACGGCCTAATCACCCTATACGGATAGGCTCGTGCCCCTCGATAGGGACGTTTAGCATGAGCTGATGATGATGACAGATAAATAAATAAAAAAACAATTAATTGTATTGTTCCCCTTTTAAATTTCTAAAAAAGTTCCCGACAGCATGTGTCTCATCTTTTAAGGTTAGCTTGTGCAAGTTTAAATCTCAGTATAAATGCGTTTTCGAATTTTCAAAATTATAATTATAGACGTTTATCCGATGTTCTTACGGTACAGGAAAACATTGTGGGGAAACCTGCGCACCCCTACTAAGAAATTAAAAGGTGTGTGAAGTCAGCCAATTCGCACTGAGCCCGCGTAGACGACTACGGCCTATACACCCTTTACGGGTATGCTCGTGCCCCTCGGTGAGGACGTTTAATGAGCTGATGATGACAACGGATTACTATACTTTCTTTCATTTGTATGAAAGTGATTAAAACACACCAAAAAATTATGGCCATGCAGCATTACTTTCTTGTTGGGCCATCCCAGCAGTGGATAGCTATAGTCTTATGGTGCGATAATAACTTAAGTTTAAGTCCCAATCAAAATATAGGCTTAATAATAATGCGGTGTCAGAACGACAGATGAGAATAGTCGGCAGAGACCGGCTAGCATCATTTACTCATTCACCTATGTTTCACAAATAAAAAAATATTCTATTTTATTCTATTCTATTCACCTTTTATATGGTACTGCTTCGTCCAATCCTCCTGCCAAGCATGAAAATTATAGCAAATTCCTATATTATTTATAAGAAGCAGTTGATCTATCAGAACACTGTCACGAATATCTCGACATTAAAGTTAGGAAGGAAGTTTATTATAACCGTTTGTGAAAACATACGATATTTCATTTTATTGCTTCGAATTAAAATTTGTCTTATACCTGTATTAAAAAATGCGCAGTTTCCATACACCTTTCTACGTTATTACCATTGGCATAAGTTACTAAACGGTAGCTCCAAGGCAAACGTCACGTCAAAAGTGACATATAAGAGGATCTGTAGCCAACAGAGCGTGACATGTGGTGTGTGGTACAAGGCACGAACGACGCGATGTTAGTTAATGCTTTACTCACTGAACTCTTCACACAGTGCCACTGTACTGTGAGTGAAGTACATTAAAATAGCCGAATGCCGACTGTAACTACAACTAAGTACCCAAAAGATCTTTAGAGAGGTAGGAGGAGACCTTAAATAAAGTTCAGTTTCTGAAAGACTTCTTAGTGGACTTGATCTTAAGTTATATTGCCTCACATTTCAGAACCTCCAATTCAATTTCATCATTGACAATATAATACGCTGGTACTCTTAATATTAGGGATTCCTATTCCTTTAGGGCACTAGATTACCCGTATATAGTATATAGGTCTTAGTCTTCCACGTGCGCCCAGTGCGGATTGCTGACTTTACGCACAACCTCTTTCCTTCCCTTCCCTTTCCTCACGATATTTACCTTGACTGCAAGAACGTCAGATAAGCGTAGATAATCATTTCGAAAATACGTCCCAGCAATTGCTAGAATGAAATTATAAACACCCTTTTGGTAGCGCCACAAGCAATGACTTTTACCTAGCCCAAAGGGATGGACGCTAAAACCCAAGCCAGGCGCGAAACGTTTTATGACAATGTAAATTCTAGTAGTCCATATAATGTCAGACTTTACAGAGTATAAAGCAAGCGCAATAAAAAAAAATATAAAAATCAATGAAAAAAATTAACATTTTAAAGCCACGTCAATAGCAAACGTCGCTTCGAAGTGACACTTAAGAGGATCTGTAACCAACTGCGCGTGACACTCGCGTGTGGTACAAGTTACAAGCGGCGAGCTGTTAGTATTTATTATTCCATGAAATCGTAATAAATATTATAAATGCGGAATAATGGAGTGTAACAACGAACTGTTCGATCTCATAGCGCTGAATTTCATCATCAAACTACCCGCCACAAGATGAAATTTCATCCTCATCATCTTGATGGTTGGCGTTCAACTACAGTTCGGTTCATGTCTAATTTCCTTCCACGTACTTTGCTAATACGGAATGACCCACCAGCAGCAGTATTTCCTGCCAAATATGACATGCCAGCGTCCATGAGAGCGTCGGTGGTCAATTGGAGAGACTGTTGCCTTTCGACCGGGAGGGTACAGGCTCAAATCCCGCTATGTACCAATGTGGTTTTGAAATTATATGTGTGTACGTTATCCGACGCTCTTACGGTGAAGGAAAACATCGTGAGAAAACCTGTGCACGCCTGCGAAGAGTTACGAAGGTTGTACTTGAAGTCGGCCAATCCGCACTGGCCCGCTGATGACTAAGGTCTGATCACCCTATACGGTAAAGAAAGAAAAGAAAGAAATAAAATACATTATTTGACCACAAATTAACATTACAAGACTATAACAGTACAAAACAATTCAACGACAAAGAAAACAAAAACAAAGAAAAAACAAAAAAACAAAAACAAAAAAAACAATGTAAAAAGAACGAAAAAAAGCAAATCATTGTATACTTATTAAAAATAGAAAATACAATAATTTATGTGGTCAAAAAGCCCTGTCTCAGCTTTTTGTGCCGTGTGTTGATTTGTATTAAAATAATCAAAATGGACACGGCAACGCTGTATTCTTCGGGTACTCGGGTAGACTCGTGCCCTCGGTGGGACGTTAATGAGCTGATGATGAAACGTATTGTGTAGTAACAAATCAACTTAATGGCTATATTAACATATACAAATCAGTGTTTTCCTTGTCTTACTATTCAAATACGGTCTTACTGAGGTAGCGTTTGACTGTAATATAATAGTTCTGATGTTGGAAAAAAAAAGCTGAAACAAGATATCGTAGGCGTCACAAACTGGGCCACACTTCTCCCTCGCTATTGCGTTACATTTTATGTTTCCTGTTCCAGATTTGTTTCAAAAGAATCTCATATTTCTTAAAGCTAAGTCAAGACTGATCAATTTATAACAATAAGAAATTTATGGACGTCAAAATATAATAAAACAAATATTTAATAAGTACAGCATTAATGAATTTTGATTATTGAAAATAAATTGTTTTGGCATCAAGAAAAAAATCCTGATAATGATCAACGCGAATTCTTCCTTAACATTCGCAATGTTGATTGGACTTGTGAAAAATGTATGAATTGCCCATTTATGAATTTATTTTTATATTTTTCATCACCGTCTTCTTGTTTTTCAAAATCAAAATGTTTTGACAAATTACTATACGGATTTATCCCCAAGACAGCATTAACTTCTTACCAAAAGACAGCTGGCAAAAGGGTGCTTTTCATAGATATAGGATGTTAGTTATGGTTCCTAGGTGCTTTTAAACCAAAAATTATTTCTCTTCAATTGTTTCATCTGACAAATTTCGTTAGTACGTACTGTTCAAAATGTACAGTACATTTTGAAAATTTCAAGTATCATTTATGATCGGTCTCAGTCGCGGAAAAAATATTAATTTTTTTCGGATCTGGCGACTGGAAACGGTCCAAGTAGACAGAAGCCTCAAAGTGTATAAAAAAGAACAGATAAACGATATGCAAATGTTTTTAACGGAATAAACCGTGTTCCTACAAAACAAAACGCTTTGTGAATCACAGCCCCCTTTCGCTCATTAAACTCACAAACGGGTCCCACATTCACTCAGCTGGGCGTCCGTTCGTTCAATCCGAAATAGTCTGAATTAACGCTGAAATGGCTGAGACAAAAGCAATATTGCCAGCTCAATGTTGAGTTAGGTGGCAAATTAAATGCTTCCTTGTGAATTAATTGATAGTATTTTTACTAGCAAGAAATGCTCCGGCTTGAATGTACCGGCCGGTTTAGTAGCAAATTAAAAAACCAGAGGGAATTAATGCTTCGCGTTGAGATTCTATCTAAGCTCTTATAATATGAGCGTCAGTGGCTCATTGGTGTGGACTGTAACCTTTCGATATGAAGGGTACAGGTTCAAATCCAGCGATGTACCAAGGTTTTATCGAATTTTCAAAATATATGTGACGGTGACGGAAAACATCGTGGGGAAACCTACGCATGCCTGCGAAGAGAATCAAAGATCGTGCGTAAAGTCGGCTAATCCGCACTGAGCCTGAGTGGATGACAACAGTGTATATACCCTTTACAAGTAGGCTTGTGCCCATCGGTGGGGACAAAATGAGCTGATGATCATATTCGCAGTGTGTGGTTTAGGTTGGCCCAAACCATTTTCCACCATCCTATATTTGTAAAATCGTAATGGTTTCGTCATGGACCATTACATTTCAAAGCTCGCACGTGAGGACGTCCGTGCTGATTACATCTTGTCACAAAAGAGAGGGCTTACAACGGGTCATTAGCCAATGACGAATTGATCGGAGTCTGAGCCGTTAAAAAATATAACCGGAATACCTGATCCAGATAACGATGCGATGGTGGATTGTTTGGAAAATATAGATCTGAGGTTACTTTTTCGTAAGGTAATGTTACGCTAAATTTCATTAGATTAACTAATTTATATATGAATGGATAAAACAGCTTTGAAAGCAAGAAATCTTTATTCTGTGACAGTATACAATATGACCTTAAACATAAAAACATAAATCTAAAGACACAGAAAAGTTATACCACTCACCATAAGCCCATGGTATGACCACTGATGCTCGTCTTCCTCGCTACCTTCAAAGAGAGACTACTTACACTCACTTACAAATACACATATTAAAAGTTTATTAAAGACTTTGCAATCATTACTTTACATTTAATAAGTTCTTTACCATAATCCATACTGATGTATTCGAAGCTATCGCGATTTTAAAAGATGGCTGTTAGCCCCTAGACCGCAATACCACGAAGGCAGTTCCCTTCAGTTCAGTTTTATGTACCAGTGGCGTGCACTCCATATATGCAAATAAGCAGTGCATACACTGTGCATCCACACAACCAAAAACCTCAAAATAATGATTCCCACTTATTCGACCATTTTCCTCTACAGATTTGAAACTATAGGCGATCGGCTATCATCAACAGCATTCAATTTAACAAAAATGTAAATTATTTATTGTATTTGCGATTAGTGTCACTCACTTTGCGTACCCAACTCATAATCTCTGTGCACGCCACTGTTGTGTACAATAAGTGAAAACCATTTCAAAGTGCCAGCCAGCACATGCAGTGTAAAGCACTTCGTTATGAGCAAATTGATCACGCGCCGATGCATTCGGAAGCTTAAAAAGCTCAAAACCCCCAGCTTTATTTTCCTCAATGAATGTTCATATAATTATGCAATTTGTAAAATGCGCCTGCGAAACGTGCGCTCGCTGTTTTTACACGAACATTTTTTACTCAGTGGAATACTGAGCTTTTAGTTTCATTACAACACAGCGTTTGCCTTCAAAAAAAAGTACCTAATATAGGTACAAAGGTTTTTAATTTTTTAGACTCTAAAAAGAAAAACATATTTTTTTTTGTTATAAGCGTACAGAACGGTCAGGACTCTCACCTGATGGTAAGTAATACGCCTGACCATGACAGAGCGGCATTGAAGGAGACCCACAACACAACTGATAGACAGTTATTATGCTCCCTCAATGCCACAATGCGCCCAACACCTGAGACAACAGATATTAGGTCTCTTAAATACCCAGTAATTTCACTGTAGCTACAGTGTCCTCATCCCGAAACACAAAAGTGCATAACACTCCTGTTTCACGGGATGATATCTGGCACTGCGGTGGTACCTACCTAGACGGCTCAGTCTCGAGTCTACCACCTAGTAATATTCACCAACATTCAAACAGCGCTATCTATTCCCATTTGACACAAGGAGCTTGCACTATGGATACTAAACAACATACAGACGAAGGCACTTATATATGTTTTTTTAATTCCCCTACCAAACATATATTTTATGCATAAAAATTATTATACTGCCCGGGGATCGAGCCCGGTACCCTTATTGTATTAGACGCCATCTCAACATCTCACAGTGAACAACTAAAATCATCAGGTCCACTGCTGTATTAAGGCCTTCCCTAATGACTGGTCGTAATGGGCGTTGATGGGTTTCCATTGATGATCCAATCGAAGACTTTTATTTTTTAGATACAGGTTTATTATTTGTTTAAAATATAAAGCTTGTTTCATTATTGTATGAAATAACTACTCGTACATATCATCACAAGCGAATTAACTCTCTTTGTATACAAATCGTTGTTATGCAAACGTTAACAATTCAATTTTGAAAATTGTGAACAGAAAAGCGGTAACTGAAACGCTCAGGAAAATCTGGGGAAAAAAGTGGGAAACCCGGATGTCATAACACGTCATAGTCAAAGAACGGATGGCAATTCAGGATTTTGGGGCTAACCAATCTACTTAAACTTTTCCAGGGCTGTCCAATGATATTCTGTATATATAAAGGTACATACGCCTCAAAAACAAAACGCCAAAGAGAATACAGTTTATAGGCTTTTGTTTAGGTAAATGTACGTTCAATCGAAGTATGTATATGTGTGCTATCGCTGCATTCGGAACACTTTTTTCGATTGTTTAGTGAGCATATCACGAATCTATATTTTTTACATCATTGGGGTTGTCACTGTCTGCTTGGATTTTTAAAATTATTCACTCTTCTCAACCAATCGCAGTTCAATGCTGAAAATAAGAGAGCTCAGGTTCAAATTTCGCCACGTATCAATGTATTATCGAATTTTCAAAATTTTACGTTTATCCGACGTTCTTACGGTGAAGGAAAACTTCGTGAGGAAACCTGCGCACGCCTGCGAAGATATTCAAAGGTTGTATGTGAGGTCGGCCAATCTGCACTGGGCCCGCGAGGACGACTAAGGCCTAAGCACCCTTTTCGGGAAGGCACGTGTCCCTCGGTGGCGACATTATCATGATCGTTCGGATTATCGACATTATAATTCGGATGACCTTATTATCTTACATACCTTCGCGTTTGGGAAAGCATGTTAAACCACTAGATCCCAGTCTGTTTGTCCGTCTGTTTGTTTCGGGTTATCTCTGTAACGGTTAGACCGATTTGGACGGATCTTTTTACTTTTTATTTTAGAAAAATAAAGTAATGGTGTACTGAGCGGCGCGCTGCTCACGGCGGATAAGCTTCGCGCTACGTTTTACTGCGGGAGAATATCTTACACCGCGAGTAAAACCGCATGGCACAGCTAGTGATCAATAAAAACATATGAACACACAACCCTAAGCACCGTCCGTCCGTCTTGTTATTTCGAATCAACAACTTTTCCCGGCCGCCATTGAGCACCGGGTATCCAGTTCTATCCGGTTACCGGCTAACTGGATTGAACTAGTTGCAACTAGTTAGTTCCGGCTGCGGTTTCCATTGTCGGAATGCCTCTCAACGTTTTCGGACACCTGGATTTTAAACTTGTATATCACGTTAAAACTTTACTGTTATGTGCCAGCACTGACATTTAATGTCTACGAGGTATTCTATTTGTTAAGTACCTTTAATATTATGATTTTCTATTTGCTAAGTACCTTCCATATTAACGGTGAGCTTATATTTGAAAGGGGATGGCATCATCCCCTTTTACTATGAGCTAAATAAAGTACAGTTAATTGAAAATGCAGTTAGTATCAAACTATCTACCGTAATACTGATATCTTTTTATCATTATTATAGAATAATATATTATTTCTCCTGAACGATGGTCGTTGGATGTCGACTGCGAAATCGACATTCAACTTCAACACACAAACACACACACATACGTACATAAACAATTCATATCGCTCCATTTTAATACATTAATTACCTTAAGTTTTTTTTATGTTGAAATGTATGTTTGTAAAGAATATTAAGTATAAAAATACTAAAATATTCATTTGTGTTTAAAAATGTATTACTACTGTAGAGCGTCGGTGGCTCAGTGGTGTGGACTGTCGCCTTCCTACCGGAAGGGCTGAGGTTCAAATCCCGACACGTACCAATGTATTTTCGAAATATATATGTACGTTATCCGACGCTCTTACGGTGAAGGAAAACATCGTGAGGAAACCTTCATGCACGCCTGCGAAGAGATTCGAAGGTTGTGCGTGAAGTCGTCCAATCCGCACTGGGCCCGCGTGGACGACTAAGGCCTAATCACCCTATACGGGTAGGCTCGTGCCCCTCGGTGGGGACGTTTAATGAGCTGATGATGAAACTTTTTTTAAATGTAAAAAAAACTTTGACCCGCCACCTTAACCAGGTCATCGGTCCATCATCATCTCATCATTCCCCATGGAATTCGAACTCCCGACTTCCGGGTCACGCAGCAATCTTGGCCGAGAACTGTGCCCACTGGATTATAAAGGCAGTTGGCAAGTTCATAGTGTATCTGAGAGTTAAGCATATTCCAGAAAATTCAAGCAACTCGTTCAACTTTATATCATAAATCACAATGGACGCCCGCCGTTGTATAAATACTTTATTAATTTTATGAACAAATATATTGTGACATAACCATTTTTTTTTCAAAAAGTAACTACTGAGTTTCTTGCTGGTTTCTTCTCAGTCAGGGCTGGATCTACCCAAGGGCTACTTGGGCTGCAGCTCAGGGTCCCGAGATTATAAGGGGCCCCCAGACACCGCTAAAAACACTAGGTGATTCGGTTCTTCTCCTATTCAAAGGTTGCCTGGAAGAAATTGCTACCACAGCAATAGGTTCGCCTTTTGCACAATAAATACTACAAGTAAGAAACAGTTTTTAGACTATTAGTTGATAGGCCCCTCAGTAGTTTTAGCCCAGGGTCCCAGAAATGAATGATTCGCCCCTGTTCTCAGAAGACAACAACAGACCGAAAGTGGTAGAATCAAATTAAACATTCAGAAGTGTTCTTTATGCACCTAAATAAAATATTAAATTGTCTCCCAAAAAAAGAACTGATCACAACGAAAACACTAAACACATGACGATAACTAACACATTTTAAAAACCCAAAACCCTCGCTAACACCTTCAAACGACGCAACACGTAATAAAATTGTTATCTAGCGTCCTGTCGAGCGTCCGGCCCGTTAGCCAGCACTACGCCATTACTGTACCCATCCCGGAAACCGCTTTTAGCCGGATAGAACCGGTTCGGACCAGTACTTTGCTAGTTACGTGACCGCTCCGCTAAAAGTTTATAGTTGGGTTAGGTCCAGTTAGGAAATCGTGTTAATATTGAATTAGTTTGACATGGCGGTATTGAAGTAAAATATAATAACAATAAGACCTTTGTAAGGTTCCGTAACTAAAAGGCAAAAAACGGAACCCTTATAGATTGGTCATCATCATCAGTTTCGGAGAAAAAATGGTTTTCTCCGAAACTATTAGCAATCATCATCATCATCATCATTACAGCCCAATTATGTCCACTGCTGAACGAAGGCCTCCCCTAATGATTTCCACGCGGACCGATCCCTTGCAGTTGACATCCATCTGCTACCGCGCACCTTAACCAGATCATCCGTCCATCTGTTTAGTGATGTGAACCGGTTTCATAAAAACCTTTAAAAAACCGGTTTTTGTTAAAACCGATAATTACCGGTTCTCATCAAGAAAACCGATTATAAACACAGCATGTATCCGATCTATAAAATACATCCTAACACGAGTCTGTAGCGTTTGAAATGTTGTCTATGGTAGGGGAAACCCCTGATATCCGATATGTCTTAATCTTCACACTATAGTATTTTTGTTATGGTTGCGAATTGTTTGAAATCGACATACATTTTTGCAAAAAAATGCCTAAAGTAAAAGAAAATTAATTACAAGAAATTATTTTGAGAAGATAGATAATGTTAGTGTAAAGTTAAGATATGCGCTGAAGTGATCAAAATTGGAGGAGAAACTTCGAATATGTTGGCACATATTAAGAGAAATCATCCTCAGGCTACAGTGGAGGTGGATCAAGAAAAATCAAAGGAGTCTCCGCGCCCCATATTTCAGACTGCTCTGAAAATGACCAAAGCAAGTAACAAAACATAAAATTTATAAGTATTTGACTATGATGTTTGCTACGATTTTCATTTTGTGATTGTAATTGCATTTATTATTTTGAGAAAAATAAATACTGGTCTTTAATTAAAAGTTGGTAAATTTTGAGAAATACCTAAAATAACCTTAAAAAACCGGTTTTTTAAAATAAGTAATCAGTTATAAATCGGTGTCAAAATTTGTAATCGGTTCACATCTCTAATCTGGTTGGGGGTCGGCCTACGCTTCGCTTTCCGTTACGTGGACGCCACTCGAGAACCTTTCCGCCCCATCGGCCATCGGTTCTACGCACTATGTGCCCTGCCCACTGCCACTTCAACTTGCTAATCCTCTGGGCTATGTCGGTCACCCTAGTTCTCCTACGGATATCATCGTTTCGGATTTTATCGCGTAGGGAGACACCTAACATAGCCCTCTCCATAGCACGCTGAGCAACCTTGAGTCTATTCAAGAGGCCCTTAGTGAACTATTAGCAATACACTATTAAAATTTTGAAAGTATTATTTATGTATTCTGCAAACTTTATATTTTAGGGGTCCCTATACATTGAACTGAATCTCAAAAAATGTTTTTTTCTTGAATCTTTAATTATCAAATAGCACGTATTGGTCTGACTTCTGAACATATCCTTTGTTGTTCGCTTATAACTCAGGATTATCTTTCCATGTTAGACACTGGGACAAGGGTCCCGTATACTGATACTATCTGTTCAGTTAAAACTTTGTCAAAGTGAAGTTGATGCTAATTGTACCATGGTGCAGAACCTCTTATACTGGAATATGCATTTATTAAATAAATAAATATCCCACCGACATTCACACAGCGCCATCTAGCATCAAACTGAGCTACTAAACAACGGATAAACATACTTACATACTTTTTTCTGGGCCTTAAATATGGTAGATCAGTCTGAATCCGTCTCAATAAGTCTGAAGGCTTATTAGACCCTTGCTAGACTAAAGAATCTAAAGATAGTTCTACAATCTGTTGCATACAGACATTATGATATAACACCAAACCGAGCAAAACCGAACTTTCCCGAACGTTCACCTAACGAGACATCCAATTTGGTATTCTACTAAGACTCGGTCAAGTCAGTAATCCACTGAACTCTAACACGAATGTAAACGTTAACTCCTAGACAATAGGTATTCTATTTGTAAGGTAAATCCATCGGACCACTAAGGGGCTTGCCCTGAGTGTTAGGTTTCCTTCTAATTATTATTTCGATTGCTCTTGGGTGCAAGTTTGATTTAATTCTGTGAACCATACTCGTGCTATAGATCAATGGACTTTGTACGATGGGATTTCTTGGCTAATAGATTTAGTACCTTGAGTCATAAACGGAGGTTCGGGATTATGAGTTTTGAAGGATAGTCTATACAATTGAGACCAATTGAATTAAGATTATGGTGACAAATTGATTTAAGGGTAAACAAAACTGGGTGTCCCTCGCTATATTGGCTGTTAAAGCAAACAAGTTCTGGAGTGGAGACCGCGTCTGGGAATGCGTGGGGCGCCCTCCAGCCCGATAGACCAACGACTTGCGAAATATAGGTAGAGGCTAAATGAGAAAAGCAGAGGATCGGGATAACTGACGCCGCATGGGGAAAATCTTTATACAGCCGTGGTCCACTGATTCAGTTTATCGAAGGCACAAATTTCCCCCTCACATTATATGTTCCTACCGAGGGGCACGAGCCTAACTGCAGAGGGTTGCCTTAGTCGGCCACGCGGGCCTAGTGTGGATTGGCCGACTTCACGCACAACCTTTGCATTTCTTCGCAGGCGTACGCAGGTTTCCTGACGATGTTTGTAAGAGCGTCGGATAACATACATATACTTTCTAAAATACATTACGTGGCAGGATTAGAACCTGCACCCTCCAGTTCAGAAGGCAACAACCAACACCAATGAGCCACCAACGCTCACGCTGCCAAATTATGCATGAACAAATAGGATCAATTTTCGGATTATTAAAAGAAGGCTGCTAAACGATATATGCCAGCTTTAAACTATTAGAAACACTGTATGAGTAGAAAGTAAAAAATAAAATTTACTAGGTAAGTTATCTTTTTTAATATCCAAACACTTAACTAATATAAAGTGGATTAAAATCGTAAATTGTTTTTATTACTTTTCTTCCTTCATTCTATGGACTAGTCTGAAACTATACCTCAAGGCGTAATGGGTCGTTAAACGTTAAGCAGTCCTTGGAGCCATCTTGATCATTTTAGTTTAGTCACAGACGGATATTAAACTTATTTTTATACTAGTAGCTAATAGCAATTGTCTATAGAGCTACGCAAATGAATTTTCTTCTCTCTTACTTCAGATATCTTTAATGCACAATCATCATCAGCTCATTATACGTCCCCATCGAGGGACACGAGCCTACCTGTACAGGCCTAAGTCGTCCACGCGGGTAAAGTGCGGATTCGCCGACAAACCTTGCAAACACTTTTCTTTGCCTGATTGGCTGAAGCTCCAATAACCAACAAATATTTTCTTTACAAAAAATACTGTAATAATCATGTCTTGAAGCTGAAGAAGGCTTCATGACCGATGTAAAAAAGTACTTGTTAGCATGTCGGAAACATAATATTATCAAGACAGTGAAAAAAGGCTTAATTGCCCTTTTCGGGCTAAATAGTTAAAAAAGGAGTTGACCTTTAGTGAAAAGTGTTAGATCCAGTCACAAAAGGGCACTAACCACTGGCGCAGTAAAGCACAGATAGTTAAAATCGCTCACTGCATTGAATGACATAAGCCATTAAATGTTACGTTATCGACTATTGCCAGTTCCATTCACATTCGATTTATCCCATAAACTTTTGTCACAAGTCCACACCTTGGTCTTATCATCTATCGCCCTCATAAAACCACTTTTGAATTGTGACATAACTTTATGGGATTTTTTTTTATGTGACACGTAATATTTTTAATAGCAACACTCAAGGTTTTAATAGCAACACCGGAATTTATAGAAGAGATGTAACAGCGAAATAGGCTGTAGATGTAAATCTGTATTTTATGCTGATTCAGGTGGGTGGGGCTTGGCGTCAGCGCTCGAGATATTTTAATATGTAATAGTTGGTGAATACGTTCCTCCGGTGCTTTCTAGTGATGGTCTTTATCGCTTCAAATGGAGACAGATTTTTAAGATAATCATAAAAATATATTATTTTCGTTTAAATTCTATTTATCGTGTGAAACTGTGTGACAGGATCTGGAATGTTGTTATTAGAGAAAAGTGTGATCTGAAAGAAGATGTTGTGTCAAAAGTAGTGTTTACTCCGGACTGTTGTTCTGGAATAGCTACTATTACCGGGATATAATAAAACCACACCAATGCAACTTGATCTGTTGGATGAGTATATTTATTTGAACTCAGGTTTAGATCTTATACCACATATTTAAGAATAACAATGTTAGCGCGGGCAATGACGTACACTGCCATCTATTTATAAATGATTAAATTAAACTACTATAAAATAAGAATTATAAACTGAAAGCGTACTTCTGAAATTATACATACTTAGAGCGACATCTATTTATATTTACATGAAATGACAGGTGTCTTAAACAAGTAGAAAGAGGTATGTTAGGGTGGTATGGACACTTGGAGCGCATGAGTGAAAGGAGAATAGCAAAGCTGGTTCATTGTGCGAACGTGGAAGGATACACGAGGCAGGGACGACCCAGAAGGACTTACCTTGACCAAATTGGTCAAGTCCTTAAGGCTGGGGTCCCAAGCAAAAGGAATAAAAGAGCTTGTCTGAAAAGACTGATCGCTGTAAATGAAGCTAGGGAAGTATGTCAGGACCGCGCAAAGCGGCGTTCCATCATCTTTGCCCTCTCCTCTGGGACCAAGGCATGACCTTTATTTATTTATTCTATCGCACCGGATTAACAAAAAAAAAAGATAAAGACATATTTTTATAATATCTAAAGTTAATCATACCTGTTTGCCAATAAGCATATTTACTAAAGTCTTCAAAAGCCCCAAATTGTACGTTTCGTTTATCACCAAATCAGATAGCGCACTTTATTTCCTGCAACGAATAATAAATGTGAAAACAAATCGATTTGTGCGATGCAGAAGGAATATCTGTAGCACGGTACCCTTTTCCCGGCATCAGAGTTACAGTATCAAGATATTTCTTCCGCTCGATCGATAACCGCACGTAAACAATATATTCATTTGTTGTGTCTTGTGAGTTTACACCCGTGATCGAGCGGATAATAAGTAGAGATCTTCTTCATTTTTTTTTACGGAAACACGTAATATCTGGTCAAATATTATTCATTTCATTAAATAAATATACATGACAAGTTAAAATTTCACGTAGGTTGGCAAAATTCACATGCTGTCTGCACTTGATAAACCTGTTTTTCAGGCGACTTATATATATTAATATGTAAGACATGTTCAATTCTGTAATGTAGCGGATATTATCCGAGACACCTGAAAACACACTCCCAACACTAGTCGACGCTACGAATTTAAAAAACTATGTCAAGTTCTGACTTTCAAACTCAGCTGAATAAGCTCGCCTAATTTTTTGAATTTTTTATTGCACAGTTCCGCATTTCATATTAAAAATGCGCGCTGCATAATTTTGAGGCGTCGTAATTTGAATTAGCAGCAAGATAAGTATTATACAAGTTGGTAGTATATGATTTGCTTCCTATTGATACTTAAGTGTATATTTGTTTGCCTTTATACACCATTTTTCAAGAAAACATCCAATAAAATTGTACAATCCCAGATTAACTGATCTTTTTTCAATTTGTGAATACATTGTTTTACCTTTCATTGTGTAATGGAATGTTACATAAAAGGTTATCAATTGACTTGCACTTTTAATATCCAACCACTCGTTACGCCCGTCCATAAGTATGGGGCCCACGTGGTGGGTCTCGGCCCAAGATATACTATGCGATAAGGCCAGTGCCCCGCAGCGACGATATAGGCTGATGACGATGATGTTCTTTAACACGTTATTTATATTCGTGTAGTGTATGCGCTTGTTCATTCATTCTCATTCGGCAGAAAATGACAGTCTCGTTCGCACCACATCAGTAGTACGAGAGCCACTGTGACGGCGAGAGTAGATGTGTTGGTAGTCTGCCCATTAAGTGCGTGTACGAGCCTGTGAGTTATCCCACAGTAGGACAGGTCCTACAATTCGTAAAAAATATATTCATCCTGAGGATAATCATCACGATAGTAGCTTAAGAGTTTTGAGCAGTTATTTCTTCATTCGATATCCATTATAGATTTATTTTAACATTGCAGCCAACATTATAATTATAAATAGACTGATTAATCAGTTATGGGAGATTAAGACTTAGACCAACAAAAGACGTTTTGGGCGTAGAAGTAGTATTCAACTTCCATTTGTTAAGACGAATGCGTAAAATATATTTCCCACCTTTCATATACCGCTTATTTATCTCGTCACCATTGACATCAGATTAGGGTTCCATGACGTGAAAAATAATACACGGGCAAAGGTCGCGGATTTGGCGGGAAAAATGACAGCTGTCAAACGTGGATTATAAATATAGCCGCGTGTCGAGTGGGCTAGAGAGCGCGTGCTATTGACTGATAGATTTAAGTGTGTTTGTTTATGGATTTCATTTTTTATTCAGAGACTAGGAATTTGTTTTTATCGAAACTTGTTTATTTATATTGCTTATATGGAATTGGGTAAACTGCCGAGTTATTTTTATGACTATTTTCATATGGTGGGTACGAAAATGAGATCCAAATTAGATAAGTTTTGAATATAATGACAATCTCTTTGTGTTTTCAAAATTAAATATCTAGTATTATTTAAAGAAAGATTTACACAAATTGTAAAATCGAGGCTTTCGGTTTCATAAAGTTTTAACTTTTATGTATGTATGCTTCATGCATTTCTGAAAACTTTATGTCACAAGCTAGTTATTAAATTGACCAAAACAAACAGACATATTCATAGACATCAATGTTTGTACTATCCGGGGACTTGATCCCAAAGGCACCAAGTCCAAAATATCACACACACCATCTAACTGAAACACTATTTCATAAACACAAGAAACACCAATCACTGTTCCACACGCACACAAACACTCATGCAATTTTTTTGTTTGTATTATTAAGTAAGTAAGTCCAAATATGTTTAATTAACGTCATCATCATCATCATCAGCTCATTAAACGTCCCCACCGAGGGGCACGAGCCTACCCGTGCTACCACGCGGGCCCAGTGCGGATTGGACGACTTCACACACAACCTACGAATCTCTTCGCAGGCGTGCATGAAGGTTTCCTCACGATGTTTTCCTTCACCGTAAGAGCGTCGGATAACGTACATATATTATTTATATATATTTTAATGATTTCCAATCGTTCCAATGAAGGCATTTTATTATTATTAACCTTATTATTAATTATCTAAAACATCCCATAAAAAAACGAAAAAAGTATCGGTGTATTTTAAATGTTCTTTATGTTGACAATTAATGTAAGCCTAAATAAAAATTGACGAGAATCTATTTCTTTGTTCCCAGGGGAATGGCGTGGTGAAAGGAGAATGCTGGACATCACCCGGGACAAGCCGGTCAAAGTGTGCGTCCGGGTTGTAGTGCCCGTTCGAGATCATCCAAAGGTTTGTTTAATATTCCATGACTACACGATATAAAACAAAGTCGCTTTTTGACCCTTTATACTTCTGCTTAAATCTATAAAACTACGCAATGGCTACTTAGTGGCAGAGTCGATACTGAGTCGTTTGGGTGGGTACCATTGCAGTGCCAGTTACCGTCCCGTGAAACACGAGTGTTATACATTTTTGTGTTTCGGGATGAGGACACTGTAGCTAGTGAAATTAACGGGTATGAGAGACCTAACACGGGTGCAGTGAGGCATTGATGGAGAATAATAACTGTCTATCAGCAGTTAATTTTTCTTACAATGCCGCACTCTCATGATCGGGCGTATCACTTACTATCAGGTGAGCATCCTGTTGGTCCTGTAAAAAAAGAAAAAAACGGTTATTTCAGTATTACACATGGACACTCCAATTTTATTGATGACCCATTTGGTGTAATGGTTGAGACGTCAGTTACTACACCAAGGGTTCCGGGTTCGATCCCCGGGCAGTACAACTATTTGTGTGCTATTGGTCTGGATGTTTTATATGTATAATATTTATGTACTTACAAGAAAAGTACATAGCAATGTTCATCCGTTGTTAAGTGTTCATATTACAGGATAATGCTTAGTTTGGGGCTAGATGACGCAATTTGACAAAAATTTAAATTATTTATTGTAGCAGCGATTAGTGACACTCACTTAGCGTAGCCTACCCGTAATCTCTGTGCACACTACAGTGGTACCTACCTTGACGACTCAGTACCACATAGTAACATTTATTCTGCCACTCCTTCGACAGCTCCAATAATAGGAACCTCAACTGATCCGTGAAAAACAAATACGCGGAACATGAATGGTGTGCGGGCGCAGGTAACAGTATGTTGGAAGCCCGGGCCATTTATACGTATCACGTGCAGGGTGCACTCCATTATAACCCCTGCCCCAATGATGTAAAAAGTATAGATTCGTGATATGCTCACAAAACAATCGAAAAAAGTGCTCCGAATGCAGCGACAGCACACATTCACATATTTCGAATGAGCGTACATTTACCTAAACAAAGAGCCTACAATTGTATTGTGTTTTGCGGCTCGTTTTCGAGGCACGGATGGCGTATCTACCTTTATATATACAGAATATCATTGCCCTGCCCCTTCAAGTTCAGACAGGCTTGAAGATTTTATGTGTTGGTATGAATTAAAATCTTAGATGAAGAATATATTAACTACGAAATGCACTATCACGAAGAAACGTCAACCAAAAATGTCCAAGCCGCACTACACATTCGTACAGTTATTGTTATACATATTTCTTACATTCTTTTTTAAACTCAAACTAAAAAATGTTTTATTCAAATAAATCATTAAATATCACTTTTGAATCGTCAAGAAGTTATTTTTATTGAATCTACTATTATTAAAGTTTATAGTTTAACGCGACACTGACTACAAAGTAAAAAAGCACGAGCACACTTCTATGTCATTATTACGAGTGAAGCTGAATGAAAATTCTGCTCAACCGACGCGATTAAAAAAGGAATTTTGGAATGATTAAATATAAACAAGGTATTAAAATACATGACTGTACAAGTATTAAGATATGGAAGAAGTTATTAAAATGTATAGATTTAAATAAATGTTAAGGTATAAAATACATGACAGGTATTAAAATAAAGGAGAAGTTGTTAAAATGTATGTATGTATGAACGGTAATATAAAGACATAAAACCATGAAACCAGTACAGTGGACAAGGTGGCCTTATCGCGACAATCAATCTCTACCAATAAACCTTATGATAATGAGCATGAAAAAGAAGCATGATATGCGTCGTTAGAAATAATAATTAAATAAATATCCACTTACACTCAAACAGCGCCATCCTGCCCCAAGTTAAGCGTGAAGCCTGTATTATGGGTACTAAACAACGGATAAACATTACATATATACATTTTTTTTCTGTAAATACTTACATATTATACATAGAAAACACCCAGACCATTACAAACAGACATGTTCATGCACACAAATGTTTGTACTGCCCGGGGATCGAACCCATGGTGTTGCAGCCGACCTCTCAACCGCAACACCAAATGGGTCGTCAAGAATAATATATATATATACGCACAAGACCACGGAGGCAACGATGTTTTTAATAAAATAAACTAACGATAAAACAAGTATTTGGTCCTGCGTTTATTTCTATTAGAAGTAACAAATGGCGCATCCTCCGATGAACATCGCCATACATCACTCCAACGCAAAACTAGTTCGGCCGCGTTTAGCTCGTTCTTTTTCTTTTACACCAGGGGCCTAACATTATTTCTTTTTGATAATACAAGTAAGCTGCTCAGAGCCGAGATGGTTGGCGCTCATTAGGGGAGGCCTATGTTCAGCAGTGGACGATAGAGGGTTAACTGAAAGAGTGATTGATTTTAACAATAATATTAATTATTATTTGCATACAACAAATTATAAAAGATATAAACGATACTTAGAGCAGAACATTTGTGTTTTGTCAAGAAGAGGTTATGCAGAATAATAATCATATTTTAAAAAAAATATTGACTTCGTAAATTATGAACCCATGACGTTGTATGGTTTCTGAACTTAACTAACAAACAGGCCAATAGACAAAATCGTGATAAGAGGTCTGGTACAACGACCCTCAATTTTAAGAATTTTTGAAATTATATGCACGTTTATCCAATGGTCTTACGGTGAAAGAAAACATTGCGAGGAAACCTGCGCACGCTGCGAAGTAATTCAAAGGTTATGAAGTGGCCAATCCGCACTGGGCCTGCGTGGACGACTAAGGCTTATACACCCTATACGGGTAGGATCGTCCTCGGTGGGGACGTATAATGAGCTCAGGATTATAATGATAAATTTAATTTTATGTTCTACCAATAACTCATAATTACATCCGGCTTAATCTCTCTTCAACCCATTGCAGTACACTGCTGGACATAGGTCTCCCCCATTTTGCGCCAGACATCCCGGTCCTCCGCCTTTCTCATCCAGCTTCCACCAGCGACCTTTCGCAAGTCGTCGGTCCACCGGGCCGGAAGGCGTCCTACGCTACGCTTGCCAAGACGCGGCCTCCACTCCAGAACTCGTCTGCTCCAACGGCCATCGGTTCTGCGACATACGTGACCAGCCCACTGCCACTTCAACTTGCTGGTCCGGCGGGCTATGTCGGTAACTTTAGTTCTCTTACGGATTAAATCATTTCTAATCTTATCCCTAAGAGAGACTCCAAGCATAGCTCGCTCCATTGCGCGTTGAGTGACTTTGAACTTGTGAACCAATCCCGCAGTGTCCATGTCTCAGCTGCGTATGTTAGTACGGGTAGGACGCATTGCTCAAAGACTTTCGTCTTTAAGCATTGCGGAATAGTTGACGTTAGGACATGACGTAGCTTACCGAATGCCGCCCAGCCCAACTGAATCCTCCTACTAGCCTCCCTCTCGAAGTTATGCCGGCCAAGTTGGATGGTTTGGCCCAGGTAGATATACTCCTGCACAACCTCGAGACGGACGCCATCGACGCATATCGGTTGTGGCATGACACGACTGTTGAACATGACTTTCGTCTTGTCCAAATTCATGCCAAGCCCAACTCGTCGGGAAGATTCATTAAGGCTGTTCAGCATCTCCGCAAGCTCTTCCGATGACTCTGCCACGATGACGATATCGTCAGCAAAACGAAGATGAGAAATATACTCTCCATTGACGTTGACGCCTCGTTCAGACCAGTCCAGGGTCTTGAAGACATCCTCCAATGCGTTTGTGAACAGTTTCGGGGATATAACATCCCCCTGTCTCACACCACGACGCAATTGGGTGGGTCTTGTCCGCTGGTCTTGGATCTGAACGGTCATCGTCGCTGCGTTGGAGAGACACTTCATCACCTCGATATATCGCCAGTCGATACCGCATCGCTGCAGAGCCTCCAGAACAGCCCAGGTTTCGATGGAGTCGAAGGCTTTCTCGTAGTCCACAAATGCCATACACAGCGGCTGGTTATACTCTTCGGTCTTCTGTATAAGCTGCCGAACAGTATGGATGTGGTCCACGGTGCTGTAGCCTTTTCGAAACCCAGCCTGCTCCGGTGGTTGGAATTCGTCAAGTCGTATGGCGAGACGGTTCGCTACAACTCTGGAAAACAACTTATAGACGTGGCTCAGAAGCGCTATCGGTCTATAATTCTTCAAGAGAGTTTTGTCACCCTTTTGAAGAGACAACACGACACAGCCTCTGGTGTAGTTCCTTGGTGGATGACGGCATTAAAGAGCTCGACTAATGCCCTAAGGACTGGCTGTCCACCGGCTTTTAGGAGCTCTGTCGTAATACCGTCATCCCCCGGGGCCCTCCCATTCCTAAGTTGCTCCAAGGCTGCACTAATCTCGCTAACGTCAACATCCGGGATATCCTGCGTATAATGGCGCCTTAGTGTGGCACGTGGATCTTCGGTGTCCTCGGTCTGTGGCTGATGAGCGCTCGATGAATACAGTCGTCCATAGAATTTCTCAACCTCTTCCAGGATCTGTGGGCGAGTCGCAAGTAATTGCCCATCTGCTGTCTTAAGCTTAACCAGATGGCTCTTCCCAAGTGGTTTTTGGAAAACTTTGGGCCTAATATCAATACATTAACCGTAATCGGAATGATACAGAAACAAATTACAGTGAATGGAAATATTTAATGAGATTCCGAACAATACTAGTATGAAAATTGTAGCTTATGTCATGATGATCCATCTGGTGTAATGTTTGAGACGTCGGCTATAACACCAAGGGTTCCGCGTTCGAACGCAACGATTTGAGTGCATGAACATGTATGTTTGTAATGGTCTGTGTATTTTCTATGTATAATATGTAAGTATTTACAAAAAAAAAGTAAAAATCTTAGTTTGGGGCGAGATGGCGCTGTGTGAAAGTCAGTGGATATTAATTTATTTGCCAAATAGACAAGAATGGTGTGTCTATTTTAAAAGTAGGAAATTTTTAAAAAAATCTACATTGAACAAGAGGAAAACAAACCAGAAATTACGTATCACATGTAAATGTACAACTCGATTACATGTTTTACTTTAAAACATGAAATTTAGTTTTTTTTGTCAACATGTCATCATAGATAGCAGCTGTCATTTCGGGAACACATTTTATGTATTAATGGCAGTCCATCGGTATTTGTTTATACGTCCATGGTAATACTATAATAATTCCTGTAGAATTCACCTACTGTACACTAACAAGTTCCATCTCCTGGCCTAGAAATATGTGTTGGTGTAGAAAAATGGCCTACGGGCATCCCCTTACAAAGGGCAGGCCTATTCTACGTACCTTGTTATTGTTAAAGCCAAATTGACCATTATCTAGTAACACATGACTCTGTCGAACTTACCAGATGAGCCACGTTTATCAAAGTCCACTAAAGCGTCCGTTGATATATTAAAAGACATTCTGTTTTCATTGTATAAGACTTATTGGGCTCTTTTCGTATCGAGTAGGTACTCAACTTTTATTTATTTTATAGGTAGGTCCCGCCACGTACCAATGATGAAATTATATGTGCGTTATCCGACTTTCTTTCGGTGAAGGAAAACATCGTGAGGAAACCTTCGTATGTCTGCGAACAAATTCAAAGGTTGTGCGTGAAGTCGGCCAATCCGCACTGGGCCCGCGACGACTAAGACCTATACACTCTAAACGGGTAGGCTCGAGCCCCTCGGTTTTATGAGCTGATGATGATGATGACTCTAATATCAACCAAAAGAACTTATAGGTGTTTCAAACAGTCTCCTAGGTAAAAGCTGTTGCAAAACGTCATAAAAAAACAATGTATGTTTGTCATTTGTTTTCATGTCGTAATAAAAGCTATAAACTGTCTCACCATAAAATGGCCGCTTGAACTTTATACGGGTCACTATTTTATGCTTTCCCATTCAACAATCGGCCGGTCACTTATATTTTTCTATACTAAAAGTGTGTTTGTTCATGGGTTAGGAAATACATCATATATCTGGAATGTTTGATTTTTAAAAGTCATGCCTTTAATTTAAAATGTAGACTTAAGTAGTGAAATATGTATTACCAACAACAAAATGAACTGTAAATATTTATCAGAACATGCAAAATCAGCAATTATCTTTTGTTCCAAATAGGCACTTTAACGTGGATCATTATAATGAAGCAGAAAAGTCATGGCAAAGCCATTGTCACGAACCCCGAGCAATAGGAGCACTGCTACTTACAGCGACACAGAAGGATGCTCAGACAGGGAGCCTTGCCAAAAAGGCTGCAGGTGTCACTGTAAACGTAAATGTCGCCACTTTTGGTGCGATATCATGTGTTGCCAAAGATGTGGCGCAAGTGCTGTAGTCAGTGCCGGAAGTGTTGTAGTAAATACCGAAAGTTTTGGCGATGCAGATGTCGCATGACGAAACGCTTTAAAAGAAAGTGCAAAGATTTTTGGCTTTGTCGAAACAGTTGCTGGGAGTTCACTCCAGAAGATTATGACAAGAGCCAAACGCAACCTCCCAGAAAATTTCCTCCTCAACCCGCACCCAAGATAACTAGACGTGAAGCTCACGTGGAATATATTAAAAGACGTTGTAAAGGT
Organism: Leucinodes orbonalis; assembly: GCA_019425675.1. Taxonomy (NCBI): domain Eukaryota; kingdom Metazoa; phylum Arthropoda; class Insecta; order Lepidoptera; family Crambidae; genus Leucinodes; species Leucinodes orbonalis. The sequence goes on along the minus strand of PQWD01002110.1, from coordinate 71,675 downwards.
TCGAAGCATAGATTAGATATTTAGAAGATTCCAAATGTAACCGATGTTCATTATTATACTATAAAAACTCCGAATTTTAATAAAAAAGAACATAAGTTTTGAGCCACCTATCGTCACAGACATATTTAACTCTTCGGTTTCTGCAAATTACAAGGGCATTTGTGTCATAGTTTTATTAAATTTACTTTACAATTATATCATTATTTTTAATTGGAAATAACGAGAATATCGAGTCTGTTTGTAGTGCATTTGCACTTTACATATGTGTAGACTTGTTTTAAAAGAATTTAAATAAATAAATAACAATAATACTTATTATGTTAGGCTGTTGCTCTACACAAGTGTGAGAGAAGGGTGAGCAAACTGAGTGATACTAAGCACGAAACAAAATATTATATTTTTTATCATCATTATAGCTTAATATGTCAATGACTGTCAGTGGCTCATTGGTGTGGACTGTTGCCTTCTGATCTGGAGGGTGCAGGTTAGAATCCTGCCACATACCAATGTATTTTCGAATTTACGAAATTATATGTACGTTTGACCGACGCTCTTACGGTGAAGAAAAATATTGTAGGAAAGGATTTTTCATTTATATTAATACTTTCTAGATTTATGAACAAAAATATTGTAAAATTTGCAGATTTAAAATTGAGATTCTAAACTTAAAAAATTGAGAAACTTTGTCTTTATAAATCGATCGGGCTGAGACTTTGTATGCATAAAGCTAATAATTTTGACGTTAGCATTTCCTAAGAAAAAAAAATTATAAAATCTTCCCTAAAAGGTTAAAATAGAAGATTAAAAATAATACTTAACGCAAGAAAAGCCAGTTTGTTTATATTACGCTTCGTAACGGGTCTTTCCTACGACTTCGTAGCGCTTGCTACGCAATACGCTACTAATGGCTTACCGCTATAAAACTATGCCCCAATTCATAATTTTAAAATGCGCTATAAGAATCGTTATTGTGTCGCATTAGTAAATTTTATACTCAATCGTTCTGTTTAATGGTAGATATTAATTGGTTACACCATTCGACAATTCGTTCTACGATACAAACAATTACCATTTTGAATCATTCACATTAAAGTTGTCCTAACATATCAAATTTATAGTTTGATTGTGCGTCGTAACGATGTCAAGCATAATATAATGTTAATGTAAAACACAACATACAATATGTTTACAGCGTGTTTATTCATTTATGCATAAGTAATGCTGAGATATGACCCTTTTGTATCATTGCGACACTCAATCTTTGTAATCATTGGATTTGTTTCTTTTATATCTGTGCAATATTTACACACACACACACCTCAACTGCGCATGCAAATAGCTTTCATATAGTATTTTATAAGAATTGTATTTGTTATTTTTATTATTATGTTAAAGTACGTGTATTAAATTAACTTTACGCTAATGGAAGAGTGGGGTCTCCTGATACAGGCATTTTTTGCTTAAAAGGGGACTCCAGTCACTATGTTGTTATTGTAAGCTCTTGTACCGAAATAAACTTATTAAACTTATTATATATTATTAATATTTGTTGTAATTTTTATTTTACTGTCTAAAAATATTGTGTGTGTGTGTTCTTTTATACAAATAAAGTAGTTATCTTTCTATCTTACGATCATTTATTTGCTAATGTATCAACTAAATAGATCGAAAATATTTCACTTAGTTTTTTTTTTGTGGTAGAACGTCATAGTAAGAATTGGGCATAGCGATCTGCGCATGCCATTTGTATGAGGAAGCTGTTAAAACGTTAGCTGCCACAGCACGCACCAGTGCATTTTAGCAATTGATTTACAATTGTCTATTTAATGCAGCAGTTAATGCGTTAATGCCATCTGTAGCCAACGGCGAAATGTTCATCATTATCAGCCTATAACGGCACAGGCCTTCGCTAAGTGCAAAGTAATTAGTAATCTCCCAAAGTGAAAAGTCCATCCGAAAGGCTGTACTCGTAAACGAATCGCCACCATACGTCAGGTACTGAAGCTGCATACAACGTGTAGGAAACTATTCATCATCAGCTCATTAAACGTCCCCACGGGCACGAGCTTACCCGTATAGGGTGTATAAGCCTTAGTCATCCACGCATGCCCAGTGCGGATTGGCCAACTTCACGCACAACCTTTGAATCTCTTCGTAGGCGTAAGAGCTTCGGATAACCGTTCATATAATTTCGATCATTCGAAAAGAATTTGGTATGGGCGAGATTTGGACCTGCTCCAGATCGGAAGGTAACAGTCCACACCAATGTGCCACCGACGTTCTTTCACACAGCATAGCAATGAGTAATCTTCTCAAAAAGAAAAGTCCTAGAAACTAAAAGTAGTCCTAAACCTCATTTATTACAACCTCATTGTACTAGTAAATGCGTCGACGTCAGGTACTGATTCTACATAAAACTTGTACGAAACTATACTTCGTGGTAATTAAGCTAATTAATGGGCTCAGCGTGGATAAGTTGGCCGCCTGGGTGTAATGGGTTGATATGCTGCTGACAATTGCAGTGCCACTTCGCTCCGACACGCTAACGGGTGGTACAAGCTACGAGCGTTAGCGATTTGACGTTTAATAAATTCACAAATACAGGGAACAAGATAAGCGAAATATTTTTATTTATTTATAGTCCAAACGTTATATACTGTGGTGATGGTAGAGTCATTAAAATCTATAATATAAAAATGAATCGTAAAATGTGTTGGTAAGCGCATAACTCAACAACGCCTGGACCAATTTGGCCAATTCTTTTTTTAAAATGTTCGTTGAAGTCCAAGGATGGTTCTTACGGCGAGAAAAAATCGATTAATTGCCGGGAAAACCTTAAAAACAGCCCTTTTCTTTTTCACATACAAACGTTTTCTAACTAAAACGTAGAATCAATTTGAGCTTTATTGCTATTATATAAAGTTCATTAAAATTACTTACTTTTAAATGCTTATAGTGTTTTATTTAATTATTTTTAATTCACACCGAATTATTACCAGGTGACGGTTCTGTTCAGGATATTTTTGCAAAGAATATAAAAAGGTAGGAACAAAACACTGCCACATTACAAATTTTTCTGACAGGACGAAGTCTGTCGGGTCAGCTAGTAAAATATAATAACAACTGTTGACGATACAAAATACCTGTAAAAGATTTATTTTATAAATATAATTTGAATTTGATTACTTTTTATGGTATTGCAGACGAGAGATAAATCTTTAATATCTTTTCAAGACTACACAAATGTACCTAAAGAAAAGAAAGAAAGAAAAAACATTTATTTGACCACAAATACAAAACAAAACAATAATACAAATATACAATACTAAAGAGTAAAGCTTACAAGTAGATGTAGTGAAATTATTGACGACCCATGGGACGAAATGGTCGAGACGTCGGCTACTACACCAAGGGTTCCGGCTGCGATCCTCGGGCAGTACAAACATTGTGTCCATGAACATGTATGTTTGTAATGATCTGGGTGTTTCTATGTATAATAGGTATGTATTTACAAAAATATATTAGTATGTTTATCAGTTGTTTAGTACCCGGCGGTGTGTGATTGTCAGTGGATATTTATTTATTTATTGAAATAAATTTTGGGCCGACATTTGTTTGTCTCTCGCCTACCGTGAAAAGTATATTATGTTTGCACTATATGGTAAAGCTGTTTGTCCATTTTCAGTCGGGGTTTTTTGTCTTTTAATTTTTTTTATATACTTGCACCACACACCATCGTACATCGATGTCTGTTTGGGGAGCTCTTCAACGCTCGACTTGGATCGCTTCATCTCTTTTGACTCTATGTTTACGGATATACGTACTGAATGCGTCAGAGACACGTCGAAATTAATTTTACACGGCCAAGAATACTGGATTCGATCGCCAGTCATAATAACTATTTGTTTTGATTTTGTTTTTTCGATTTATTTCTTTTTAGACGTTTCATTTACCATCAGGTGAGCATATATAATATACATATAATGACGTTATTAATTAAGTGTACATTTAATGTAACACCACATGCTTTTTTTTATTACAACTTGAGGTCTTGGCAATCTAGAGGGAGCTCGAAAATTAAACCTTTTAAAAAGCAGGAGCTGAGGACAATCGATTTATTATTGAAAAGTTTAAATAAAAAGTGAAGATCGTTTATAATGCGTCGTTTTTCTAAGGATGTGTACTTGAGTATTTTAGCCTGGAATGATATGAAAAACCTTTTTTTCTTACCTATTGAGTATATAATGCCATAAATATCGTTTTTGCATTTTTCTAATCTAAGCCAGTGACATGTATAATGTGGCCTCCATACTCTCTTCAACCTATAACCGGCATAACTTCGAGAGGGAGGCTAGTAGGAGGATTCAGTTGGGCTGGGCGGCATTCGGTAAGCTACGTCATGTCCTAACGTCAACTATTCCGCAATGCTTAAATGATCAAGTGGAACTTGTAAACTCCACTGCATTTCTTGGTATAACTTTAGATTCAAAGTTACAATGGGGGCCTCACATTGAATCACTGGCTGGTAGACTTAGCTCGGCAGCTTATGCTGTTAGGAAGATAAGGCTCTTGACAGATGTAGAAACAGCAAGATTGGTTTATTTTAGTTATTTTCATAGTGTCATGTCGTATGGTCCACTGTTGTGGGGCTCAGCTGCCGACATTAATACAATATTTGTACTACAAAAAAGAGCTATTCGTTTTATCTACAACCTTAGACCCCGTGACTCTCTTAATGAACTTTTTAAAGAAATAAATATAATGACTATAGCATCACAATATATTTATGAAAATTTAATTTACGTCCGTAAATACTATCATACCTTTAAAAAAAATTGTGACTCACACAATTTTAATACTAGGAATAGAAACGAACTTGCTGTTCCAGACTTGAGACTACATAAAGGAGGTAAATCTTTTATAGGAAGATGTATATAGTTTTTCAATAAGGTACCGCAAAATATTGTCGAATTACCTTTACACATGTTTAAAGCTAGAATAAAAAACCACCTTTCTAAAAAAGGGGACTACACTATTGACGAATATTTATGTGATAAAAATCCGTGGTCTTATACTGCTCAGCTATTTCAGTGTTTATGATATATTGTTACATTAAGTAATTGTTTTTAAAAAGGCTTCAGTTTTCATGGGTGCTTCTTTCTCAACAGGCCAAACCACTGAAGCGCTTTTTCTTCAAAGCATAATTTTTTTTTCTAAGGGTAACACCCTCTACGCATAATAAAGACACAAATCCCTGTTCCAATCGTAACACATTGTCAATAGGTACATATTCGATGGGGCGCCTCCACATAAAGCCTTAATCGACACTCACAGCTAAAGGTTGTTCGGCAATCACTGATATGCAGCCGTAATCGAAAATCAATACTCGATGACATGGATTGCCATGGGGTAAAATACATAATACTGTCATAGTTACTAGAGTTATTGTTTCAAGTACGTACTTGAAGTCCGATTGTCTAATGAACGACAAAATTAAATGTAAAATAGAGCGTCGGTGGCTCATCGCTGTGGACTGTTGCCTCCCGATGTGCAGGATGCAGGTTGAAATCCCGCCGCGTACCAATGTCTTTTCGAAATGTTTTTTTAAAAGAGTTTTTTTTAAAACTAAGTTTCTTGCTGGATTCTTTTCAGTAGACAACGATAGTCCGCACCAGTGGTAGCTTTATTTGACATAAGTGTTCTTTATGAACCTAAATTAAATAAATACATTTATTTATAAATTTCTGCAAATATATGTACGTTTATCCGACGCCCTTACAGCGAAGGAAACATCGTGAGAAAACCTAAGCACGCGTACCAAGGTTGTGGTGAAGTCGGCGAATCCGCACTGGGCCGGCGTGGACGATAAAACCTTCACCCTTTACGGGTAGTCGGCTGCCCTCGATGGGAACGTAAAATGAGCTGCCGATGATGAGCGACAAAAATGAATCGAACAGTGCTAACCCGGAGGTATTTCCTGAGCGAAATGACCTGACATCCTTATTAAAAAGAGCGATTTCCCATTATAGAGCCGACAACCCTTTTCATTGTATTAGTATTGAAAATGTACATGGGCGGTGGTGTCATTTACCGTCCGATGAGCCGTTTGCATGTCATAGGTAAAGGCGAAGGTCAGTACGCTCATCTCGTGGTAGTGATAGGCCTGACCATGACGTGGAACAGGTCGAAGGAAATTAATAACAGTAGGAAGTCAATTATTTTTCCATCTTAACACTGCTCGGCCCGTCACCCGATACGACAGATGTTAGGTCTCATATATCGGTAATTATACTAGCTACAGTGGCCCTCATCCCGAAACACAGAACTGCTAACAACTCTTATTTCACGGGCGATATCTGGCACTGCGGTGGTACCTACTAGACGAATCAGTACCGAGTCTACACCTAGTAAGTGTTTTTTCATTAAAGGGGTTTAATATGTATTAAATTTATCCATAGGATACGACGATACGAATAACGATTTATTAACACTCACCAGTCCACACTTTGCCCACATGGTGGCTTATGTCCCGAACTTCCATAAGAATTGCCATGATGTGTGGAGATCTTTAGCCAGCAGTGGGACGTTTTAATTTGATGATGCTCAGATTTCCTCACGATGTTTTCCTTCACCGTAATAGCGTCCGATAAACGTACATGTAATTTCGAAAAACACATTATTACGATGGCGGCATTTAACCTGCGCCCTCCAAAGGCAACATTTCAACCAATGAGCTACCGACGCTCCACTAGTATTATCATCAGCTCATTAAACGTCCCCACCGAGAGCAACGATTTGTGACCCAATTATAACTGGAATGTTTAAATTAAGATAATTTGCAAAATGCGGCGGTAAGGCTCACCGCTTCAAATTATGGATGACGAGGTAGCCATGATCGGGATAACCGGCGCTAATTGAGGTGATAATTTCACCAGAAATCACCTTTTAAATAAATTGACTTTTACAGAACTTGAGGCAAATGCTTAATATATTAGCTTAGATTAATTAAATAAACAATAAATTAGCTACATACTTAGATGCAAAATCACACTCAAAAAGTTCTGTCTTGTCATAATGACATACTTTGTTCGTATTTTTTTTATTTTGTTCCATTTTAGTGTCGCGTTAAGGACAAAATTCAAATAATTTTATGTAAGAAAATAACAATAACGTTTAGTTGCGTATCTGTCGTGCGGCTCGGACATTTTTTGGTTAACGATTCTTCATGATTGTGCATCTGGTTAGTTCTAGGGTTAGTTTATTGTTCATCTAAGGGCAAATGGCATTAATTTGACGCCAAAAGGAACTACTACTGATATCACGCTTAACTTGGGGCTAGATGGCGCTGTGTGAATGTCAGTGTATATTTATTTATATTACGTCGTTATTTGTGAAATCTTTGTCTTTGAACCTATAATGAAAAATAAAAATAATTTTGTATATTAAATGATTACAATAGTAGTGTGTGTAAATACTAAAGACTGTGTATGTGTGCTGTAACTTGTAATGTCGATTGCTGCCTATAGCATAAAAAACACAAAAGCATAATATGATTTTGGGTTAGCTCGAGACTGAGGTACCCACGCATACTTAAACAGTCACCCGGAGGTAACCATTAACCAAACAATGCTGAATACAGATTAACAAAGTTCCTTAGCTTCATGAGTTGTTTTAACAGTGCAATCTCCAGTTTCCCAATCGATAACCAATCCGGTATCGCAAGCGGACTGAACCGCGCTTTGTTCAAAGCTTTATGTGTGCAAAGCTCTTAATTTGTTCTTGATTAAATCTTGTCGTTTCAGTTTTTATGGACTTAGGTATATGGTTGATCATTCTTCTTGTTTGTAGTAAAAGATAATTCACATTTAATAGGGTTGTATGTTAGTCATTAAGTGAGAGATCAGTACGCTGTTTAAGTTCATCATCATCAGCTTATTAAATGTCCCCACCGAGGGGCACCAGCCTACCCGTGTTTAAGTTAAATAATAAGTAATACTAATTAATATATAATCGTAATACTGGCTTCACCCAAGTTAAGCGTGAAGCCAGTATTACGAAGCGTGAAGCCAATATTACGGGTATTAGTCAACTGATAAACACAACATACATTTTTATATACTTATGTACATTTTTTTTTGTATATACCATAGATATAGGAAACGTAGTACGCTAATTCTAAATCTATGGTAAATACATACATATTTATTATACATAGAAAACACTCACACCATTACAAACAGACATGTTCATGTACACAAGTCAATGTTTGTAATGCCCGGGAATCGAACTCGAATAGTGTAGTAGCCGACATCTCGACCATTGCACCACATGGATTGTCTACATGTTTGGTCTATCTAATAATTTCACTTATTGTGGAACACAGAAGTGCATAACAGTGTTATTTCACAATATGTTAGCGATAGGGCTCTGTATCGACCCTAACGACAAATCATTTTTTTTTTTATCCTTTATAGGCAGACATTTGACCGCCATCTCACCTGATGGTAAGTGAAGATGCGGCCGAGGATGGATCATGACTGCCTAGAAACAGCCTATTCACTCTTGCCTTGAAGACGGCCAGGTTGTAATGATCGGGGAACACATAACGAGGCAAAGAATTCCATTCCTTTGCGGTGCGCATTAAGAACGAGCACCAAAGCGGGCTGTGCGGATGTGTGGAATGTCTACCACGTAAGGATGGAACGCTCGCCTCCGTCTTGTATCCCGATGGTGAAAAGGGGCTGGTGGAATTAACGCGTGTAATTCCATCGCACACTCACCGAAATGTAGCCTGTAAAAAACTGATAGCCGTGCAACTCTACGACGATGCTCGAGGCTTTGCAGCTTAGCGTCAGTCAGAGTAGGGTCGCCAATGAGCCGCTCAGCACGCCGCTCAATCGAGTCCAAAACAGCCAGTTGGTATTTGGCTGATCCATCCCATAGGTGGCAGCAGTATTCCATACAAGACCGGACTTGGGCTTGATATAATGCTAGAAGCTGTCCTGGGGTGAAATACTGCCTGACCTTGGAAAGGATCCCGAGCTTTTTTGCTGCAGTCTTTGCTTTGGACTCGATATATTGGCCGAAGTTGAGATTGGCAGTGAGATGAACACCAAGAAGCTCTAGGCTATCAGTCACTGTGACAGGTACATTCCGGAAAGTCGGAGCAAGCTCGAATTTGCTCCGCTTGGTGGAGAACAGACACGCCTGTGTTTTGGTAGCGTTGAACGTCACCAGATTAGCATCACCCCAAGAGGAGACTGCTTGAAGGGACGCATCCACACGGCTTACCATGGCCTCTCGACAAGACTGGGTTTCTTCCTTACTGGCCCTTGCATCCGATAAATACCTATCCGTAACTGTGCTGTCGTCTGCATACCCAATGATACCGGGCATAAGCAAATCATTTATGTGCAGCAAAAATAGAGTTGCGGACAGGACCGATCCCTGAGGAACGCCGGCATCGATAGGTTGGAGGTCAGAATAGTAGCCATCAATGACTACTCGTATTGACCGGTCACTCAGGAAATCTGATATCCAGGTGCAAAGGCCATCAGGAATACCAAATGAAGGAAGCTTGCTTATAAGGCTAGCGTGCCAAACTCTGTCAAAAGCCTTAGAGATATCGAGTGACACGGCAAGAGCTTCACCGTGTCTCTCGATGGCCTCACTCCATAAGTGTGTGGCATACACAAGAAGGTCCCAGTTGACCGGCCTCGGCGAAATCCGTATTGACGGTCACTGAGGAGATCGTTACCTTCCAGGTAAGCTAGGAGTTTATTGTTAAGTGCACGCTCCATAGTCTTACAGAGTATGGAGGTGACTGAAATGGGTCGATAATTGACAGGGTCGGCTCGACTACCTTTTTTAGGTACAGGCTGCACGTTAGCAAGCTTCCACGACTTAGGCACAATTCCAGTCTCAAGTGAAAGGCGGTACAGGCGGGTTAGCGGCGGAGACAACTCGGGCGCACAGGTACGCAGGACTATTGCTGGTATACCATCAGGTCCACTAGCCTTACTCACGTCCAAAGACCGCAGGATTTTAAAGATCTCTCTTTGGTGAATACGTACTTCTGCCATTGAGCAGTCAGCACGGGGCGAGATAGGTGGAGTTTTCCCTGCAGTATCAAGACGCGAGTTCTCCGCAAAAGCGAAGCAAATAAATTTGCTTTCTCTTCAGCGGTGTGAGCGAGTGTACCATCCGGTTTTAAAAGCGGTGGAAGGGATGGCCGTGTGAAATTCGATTCAACCACTTTTGCCAAAGACCAAAACGCCTTACTCCCTGTGGGGTAGGAGGCTAGTTTGGCACCAACCTGGCTAATGTGGTCAAATCGAGCCCTGCGTAGCGTCCTTTTGCACATTTTAGCGGCTAAGTTAAAGGCTCTCTTCTTTTCCGGTGCATCCGGAGATTTACGTGCTCGAGCTTCAGCCCAAGCCGAGTATGCTGACTGTTTATGTGCCTCAGCACGATAACAGTCAGCCCCGAACCATGGGCGAGCTTTGCCATTCATCGCCACGTCAGAGTATGGAATAAAATTCCATACCCTGGCGAATAACCGCGGAAATGGCGTCTGCACAACTCGACGGGTCACAAGAAGAAAAGCAGACCTCACGCCAAGGATATGATGCAAAGAAGTGACGCATCTCATCCCAATCTGCTGACTTGTATCGCCACAACCTTCGAGGACCACTAGGATTTCTCTCAGTTGGGGAATATACGGATACAGACTTCACCAGACAGTGGTCGGAGGAACCAAGGGGTGCGGTAACCGATACAGAATATCTGTCTGGTTCAGTAGTCAGCAGAAGGTCCAGGCAATTGGCGGTGTGAGTATCGACATCAGGCACCCTAGTCGCACAATCTACCAGCTGGGTAAGATCTTTCTTTCTTTGGGTAAGATCTTTTAAATTAATTAAAAAAAATGTATTATGAAAACATATTTAAGCTAATTGTTGCCATACCCACAAAGAGTCACTAAGTTGTAAGTACCATATGAAAACATAAGAACCTTTGTACACTTAGTTGCAAATAAAACATTCGAATTTTAAAATCGCCACTTACCAGCCGGCACCAACCCAAGGTGAAAGAGAAAATTAGTAGGAAAATAATCAATCAGACTACTTACTAGGCGGTAGACTCGAAACTGAGTCGTCTAGGTAGGTACCACCACCCAGTGCTAGATGTCTCCCGTAAACGGGAGTGTTGTGCGCTTTATGTTTCGGGATGAGGGCACTGTAGCAAGTAAAATTACCGGTATGAGAGAGCTAACTAACATCTGTCGTCTCTGGTTTCGAGCGCAGTGCGGCATTGACGGAGAATAATAACTGCCTATCAGTTGTTGGTCTCCTTCAATGCTGCTCTGTCAATGGTCAGGCGTGCCACTGGCGTTTCTTGGTGAGTTTCTTGTCAGTACTGTACATTAAAAAAAAAATCGTAATGGATTATTAATTGTTGTTGTGGGTCACCCATTTGCCTACATAATAACAATATCGTTTGTTTTCTTTCAAATTAAAATTGAACTCGTAATGTTGTTTTGTAGTTATTTTTAAAGCGTATATTTCAATCAACAGAACCTAATTGCCATTATGGAGTGCTTTCTTATGATTCAAAAGGTCTTTTATATCCGATTTGCTTTGATGTAATAAAGTCACAATTCCAGAAAATAAGAAAAATCTGAATTCTGTTTTCGTTTTACATAATTTACCTTGACGCTATTTAATTTCACTTAGCGTTAATCTCGATGGTACTGAACTCGCATTTTAATTAATTATATGGTGGAGAGCGTCGGTGTCTCAATGGTGTGGACTGTTGCCCTCCTGCCGGGTGGGGCGAGGTTTAAATCCCGCCACGTACCAATGTGTTTTCGAATTTACGAAATTATATGTACGTTACCCGACGTTCTTACAGTGAAGGAAACATCGTGAGGAAACCTTCATGCACGCCTGGAAGAAATTCAAAGGTTGTGTGTAAGTCGTCCAATCCGCACTGGGCCGCGTGGACGGCTAAGGCCTAATCACCTATACGGGTAGGCTCGTGCCCTCGCGGTGGGGACGTTTAATGAGGTGATGATGATGATATAGTATTCTTTACGTGACTTCTAAAAAGTAAATAATTTACCTAATACTGCCGTAGAAATTATGGTAGTTCACAAAGCTAATAAAATAGTAAGAAGTTAAAATTTTTTTTGTGAATAAGCGCATTAAGGTCTTTCACCATCAGACTATGTAACGTCCCACTAACTCTACCTGGACGGCAAAGCCATGGGAAGATTAGGCCATAAGGAAAAAACGGGGCCTAATACTAAAAAAATGGTTATCAACCTGAGATGAGTTGATACCATTCGGATTATGTCAAGACAAATGTTTTCAAGGCGCTGGTTTGCAGTTGAACCAAAAAAAATAAAAAAGTCGTAAATAATTTGACATTTTGTTTATTAGGTTTACCAAACGTTTAGTTTAATCACACTTTTAAAGCGGAGACATACACAGATCAATCACTATTGCCATAAACAATTATTGGCAACACAAGCATGCACTAATAAGAGTATGAAACAGAATATTATTACAGAGTAAAAAAGAAACTAACAATCTATACATTTATCTACTTGATACAAAAATATATACTATTATATAAGTAATTATTAATTATTAAAGTATTTCATTGTGACATCAGGGATAATAGCTTTATTATACGATACAAGTAAGTTACACCCAGCATGGAGCTTACCTTTTATCATCTCTCTTGCCACACAGTTAATTAATCATCAACATCATCATTACGGCTTAATATGTCCATTTTTTTTTCAAAATTACTCTTTCTTTGTTCACAGTTCAACTTCGTGGGCAAGCTGCTGGGACCAAAGGGAATTCCCTAAAACGTCTACAAGAAGACACCATGTGCAAGATGGCTGTACTTGGGCGAGGGTCCATGAAAGACCGACAAAAAAGTTAATATCTCTTTTCTCAATATGTTTGAACTCTATTTACTCAAAGTTGACTCAAATTGGGTATCAACAGAGTTGACGAGTATTGAATTCATCGTTACTGGATTTTAAATTTTGCTAGTCATTTGTGACTACACTATTCAGTTTGTTACTACTCATCTTTTTAGCTAAAATATTGTTTTTTTTTTTCTTACGAAGTACTTTTGAATTACGAGGAATAAGGGCGTCGTTGGCTCATTGGTGTGAACCTGTTGCTTTCAATCTGGAGGGTGGAGGTTCAAGTCCCGCACGTACCAATGTCTTTCGAATTTTCGAATTATATGTACGTTATCGATACTTTTATGGTGATGGAAAACATCGTGAGGAAAACCTGCGAGCACGCTGCGAAGAGATTCAAAGGTTAGCGCGAAGTCGGAAATTCGCACTGGAATCAATATCAGTTCTCTATAAATCGAAATAACCGCGAGTTCTAATTCCGAGTAAATTTCATTTTGGTTCTAATAACTTGTAGTAATATTGAAATATAAGACTAAGCAATTCAGTGTAAAGTAAATAACTGCATTTATTCGACTGCGTGCTTGAAACTTGAAGCTTAATGGTGTGAGCCACCGATGACACGCTCTTAACTCACAGCTCAACTCCTCCAACTAGTGACCATCGAGGTGGCTAACATATGTTGAGAATCCCATTTGCTTCCAGGAGGAAGACTTCGTGTTTCGGAGACCCCGAAGTTTGCTCACCTCTCGGACGAGCTGCACGTAGAGATCAGCGCGTTCGCTACCCAGCTGAAGCCCATGCGCGCATAAGCGTATGCTCTCGCCGAACTGAGGAGGTTCTTGGTACCTGTAAGTTAACTGAAGATAATCTTGGGGAATCTGATGAAGTTTTTTCATGTTACAAATTGTGCAAGACGGTAAGGACTCTCCCCTGATGGTAAGTGATACGCCTGACCATGACAGAGCGTCATTGATTGTGACCAACAACTGAAAGACAATTATTATTCTCCATCAATGCCGCAATGCGCACAAGACAACCGATGTTAGGTCTCTTATACTCGATAATAGGGAAGATGCACAAATTTTATTTTTGTGTTTATTTTAAAGAACTACATTTGGAATAGATCACAAGTACATTAAAAATCAAAAAACTGTAATTTTCTGCATAAAAATGCGGTTTAAAATTGACAATTTCAAATATCGCGCCAAAACGAGCTGGCGTGACGTTTGACGTCAGATATGTGAATGTAGGTACCTCCTTTTCTTCAAGGACTTTCTTACTTTTGCATATTTTCCTCGATTGTCGAGACCTAATTTATAAGAATTTTAAATGACTGATAACATCATCATCATCATCATCAGCTCATTAAACGTCCCCACCGAGGGCACGAGCCTACCCGTATAGGGTGATTAGGCCTAGTCGTCCACGCGGCCCAGTGCGGATTGGACGACTTCACACAACCTTCGAATCTCTTCGCACGCGTGCATGAAGGTTTCCTCAACGATGTTTTCCTTCACCGTAAGGCGTCGATAACGTACATATATTTTTCGAAAATTCGAAAATACATTGGTACGTGGCGGGATTTGAACCTCAGCCCTCCCGGTAGGAAGGCGACAGTCCACACCACTGAGCCACCGACGCTCAAATAGACGACTGATAATGTATGGATATAATGAATTGATACTCCGGAAAAAAGCCGCGTTGACCATACTTTGTGCCAATGTGTTCATCTAATAACAATCATATTGTTTTTGACTGACACAAAACCGGGAAAAAAGAGATTTCGAGCTGTGAAGACAAATGAATTATTTCTAAAACTATTTTTCGATGCGGTGAAGACGACTATGATGTTAGTTTTTTCATCTGCTTGAATGAAAAATAACATATTTACCTACCTAATACAAATACAATAACAAAGCTGTCTATACTTTTATTGTAAAGATAAGGAATCATGTTAAAAAGTTTAAAAACTTGTGAACTCATACCCATATTTAGAATGCCAAACAGAATAATGCCTTTGGCACTGAATCAGAATAATAAAAATATGAAAATTTAGTAAGCATTGAAATACACCAAGTTTAATATTGATTTATTATATTACAGTCACAAAAACATACAAACTTACACAATTATGATATAAGTAAAATAATGATTTTTTTAAAACAAATATTATTATTTCTTCTTTGTTCCTGGTTCATCTTTAGAGTGTAGTGTAAGTGCCATGGATGAGGACTGCACAGGGCAGTTCCATGTGAAAATCCTCAGGGCAGCATTTTCCAAGCAGTTTCATCTCACACTGTGATGAGTTAAAATATAACCTTTTCTTTTGCTCACTACTTTCATTTTGATGTTTGAAGAATTGTAAATTTCGCTACATTTTAAACAACAGAGGTTAAACGCGGTTTAACTTCAGCCAGCTTTATACACAGTAACCAAAATTGATAAGCGTCCAGATTTAACGACTAATTTTGAAACTAATTAAATTTGCGGTAAGATATTGATATTGAAGCTTTTTATGGCCTGAAACGAAAGCTGGTTTAATGGAATATTCTCTTTTATAGCTAATATCAAACTCATAATGCCTTATTGGTTTTAAAAAATAATTTTCCAGCAATACGTGCAGATTGTGCGCTGTGTCTGATTTTATGGCAGGTAAAGGGTAAATGAAGTGTATCTAGGGCCTAGATCTTCTTAGCGTGTCGGAGGCAAACACACATTCAAATTTTAGCGGCCCAGAAAGCAGGGCCTAGATAAACTAACTAGTTACACAATTTCACTAAAAAGTATCCGCGGCAAAATTGTGCCCATCGCGTCAGTTGGGCAGATTTTTTCACGTCGCTCGCTAGATGACATAATGACATAGTAGCATGTTCGTCAGATATCATCCCATGAAATATAAGTGTTTTGCACTTCGTTTCGGACTGAGGGCACTGTAGCTAGAAAATTACCGGGTATAAGAGACCCAACATCTGTCGCCTCGGGTGAGAGCAGTTTGACGGAGAAGTGACATCTATTGTTATTATTTACCTTCAACTGCTCTTGTCACGGTCAGGCGTATCACTTACGACCAGATGGGCGCACTTTGCTTTCGTACTGAACGTTGCTAGAGAATTAGGGCCGGAACTCGTCACTTTCGAAGTACGAAGGGACTCGAACAATAGTTTTCGGACACCGCCGACGACTAACCGACACACTACCCGCTACTACAAGTAAAACCTATTCGGACACGATGGCAGACATACAAATAGACCGACAAAAGTAATTACATATATTAATTATGTTTAATTTCCTTCGAAATACTTTTGAACTTAATGTATGAGTAATGTATCAGACTATCATATTTGTTACACTTTATAACTTTGTGAAAGTGTTAGGTACATGCTGATACATGTGCAATAAATACATGGTATAGCATCACAGGCTCACTGATAGAAGATAGACCTACATAAGCGTCGGTGGCTCAATGGTGAGGACTGTTGCCCTCCTACCGGGAGGGCTGAGGTTCAAATCCCGTCACGTGTGTTTTCGAATTTTCGAAATTATATGTACGTTCTCCGACGCTCTTACGGTGAAGGAAAACATCGTGAGGAAATCTTCACGCACGCCTGCGAAGAGATTCAAAGGTTGTGTGTGAAGTCGTCCAATCCGCACTGGGCCCGCGTGGACGGCTAAGGCCTAATCACCCTATACGGGTAGGCTCGTGCCCCTCGGTGGGACGTTTAATGAGCTGATGATGAAGTAATATTATGTAATAGTCATTTAAGAAAATGACAAATACAAGCAAAATTTATTTATCGCATCACAATTTTCTCACTACCCTTTCTATTCCAGGACTACAACGATGACATCCGCCAAGAGCAGATGTTGGAGATGCAGATCCTGTCGTCGCAGAACGACCAGAGGCGGCTCACACCCCCGGAGTCGTCCAGGAGTGGCAGCGAGGAGACCCTGCCGCTACGGGATACCAACAAACATAGGGTACAAAAGCACTGACCAAAAAGAAATCACAAAATATCCGCTCACTAACATAAGATCACTGAAATACACTTTTAAAATCATGTAGGTTTCATCAACATCAGCCTATAACGTCCCGCTGCAGATAATAGGCCTTCCTACATAGCATTGCCATGGGGAGGTTGCATAGCATTGGTGTAGGATTTGTTTTATATTTTTATAAACCAAATAAATGTTTTTTCTTTTTCTTATTTTATAAATGTTGTATGTCTCCGCATAGCTTTGCTGTACGGGAACGCCTGTGTCCTGCAATGGGATGATATAGGCTGATTTTATATTTGAATTTTTTTTTCATTGTGTAGGACCTATCGGTAGCCAGTGTATATTTAAAGAGTTAAATGATCTATGTTCTTTGTAAGTGGTTGGTTAAGTTGGGTTAGTTGGTGTTCGCACTTAGTCCGTGCAGTGGACCATTGTGCGTGAGCCATGGCGGCCTAGTGGTCACTCCAGCCAGCCCACCTCCCTTAGAGTTAAATGATGCCAAGATGTTTTTTTGTACAGATGGCAGCTGTGCCAACCGCTCAGGCGCCCATGCCCGGTATACCGGTAAGCCACGCCGGTGCCCGTGACTTCTCACCACCAGCGCCTACTCCGGCACCTGACCACCTCTCTGCTGCTCATCATCAGGTACCTATATTTTCTATAATGTTCTGTTCCCGCCAGGTCGAAGTCATAGACAAAATCCATTTATTTAAATTAGGCGTGCAAAAAGCACTTATAAACTTCAAAAAGTATACAAAAACATTTAAAATACTAAAGTAAAATTATGAATTTTGATGCTTAAACAAAGCGCATCAGTGGATTGGCCTGTTGAGAAAAAAGCACCCAAAGAACTCAAGAGTGCAGCCTATTTTTGAACAATTACTTAATATAAAAATAAGTTATAAACACTGAAATAGCTGAGCAGATTAAGACAATGGATTTTTAGCACATAAATATTCATAAATAGTGTAGTTCCCCTTTTTTACGAAGGTATTTTTTATTCTAACTTTAAACATGTTTAAGGCCGGGGCAATTCTAGTTACGACTTTATTATTTTTAATTTTATTTTTGACAATGAGGGAACGAGGTGCTTAGATCGCTCACTGGTAGTCCAAAAACCAATACCAAGAAATCAGCGAAGTGGATCATGAGAAATCTACATACTAATTTCCACATACATCTTAAAATAAATTAATTATTTTACACAGTCCAAACCTTACTGTACAGTAAGACCTCTGAATCAATATAAAACCAATCGCTTCCTACGTATAAACTATTGAAAATATCACGATCGCGTAGGGCTGTCACCGACTTTGACGACCCATTTGGTGCAATGGTTGAGTCGGCTATTACATTAGGAGTTCCGGGTTCGATCCCCGTGCAATTCAAACATATTTGTCAATGAACATGTCTGTTTGTATTGGTCTGGGTGTTTTCATGTACAAAATGTATATATTGACATAAAAAAGTATATAAGTATGTTTATCCGTTGTTTAGTTTCCATATTACAGGTTTATGCTTAGATTTAGGCAAGATGACGCTGTGTAAATGTCAGAGGATATATTTTTTACTGTATTACGATAGTCACATACGCAAAATCTTCAACCCACGACACAGACATGCAAAGGTATGAAATAAAAAGTTAACATTTTTGTCTCTTTTGAAAGTTTTTTCAGTATCCTTAACACGAAATCTTAGTTTGTGTTGATATTGTGCAAAAATGTGCTATATTTAATATTTACATTCATATTGACAGTTTACATTAATTACTTGACGGCCTTTAGATTCTGAGGTCTCTTTTGAAAAAACGTCTACTTTATGAATTACCAAACATTTTGAAATAAATTCCACAGTTTCATTTCACAAATTTAAACGACAAAAGACTTCCAAACGTTTCAATAGTGTGGGTGAAATCGTTGATTTTAATAACAGTGACATTAAATAACAAAACACTAATGTTTCTCCGACCACTCATCTGCTCATCATGATATACACTATGGAATAGAGGGTGTAAATTGAGTTCATTATTATGTTCTACATAATAAATTGGCAACCCTAA
>PQWD01002110.1:21995-49297 GCA_019425675.1 Leucinodes orbonalis | reverse complement strand
GTTTACACAAATTCAATTTTCAAACGGAATCCGCAAATCTTAACAATATCCCAGCTAAAGTTTCCTATTTCGCATCAAAGATAATTGAAACTCAATAGCAAAGGGGTGTGGTGCGATCATCGCAGCGGTAACATCTTTTGTAACTTAATTGAACGTCTACAGTCACGACTGGTGCTTAATTGAAAATCTCCGAGGATTGTTGTGGATACGCGACAAAAACTAAGCTCCGCAAATTGAGCTTGGTTTTTGTCAGATACATAATGTTCAGTCGAGCTTACTGTGTGATATTTTTCTGCAAAACTGCGCAAATAGTTACTTGTCAATGAAAAATTTCAAAAGATATTGCACTATGAAACATGATTGTTAAGTAACTAATCCAAATAATACCTCATAAAATATAAATACAGATACAAAGATATTTGTATGACACATTGTAATGACACTCAATTGGATGTATTACAAAATTTAAAAATATGGAATGTTCTATGAACAAAATTTTTTTATGTTTATTGACAATAAATACTGCAACGGATTTTTTGAAAAAAAAACCTTATTTAATAAAAATTGTTATATTGCTAATTTTTTTTAATAAAATGTATTTAATCCTACATAGAATAGTCGCCACTCTGAATTCCGATTGCACCCTGTTCGAAGTGCAGAACCATGTTTCTACATGCGGTTTTTACTGGACATTTTATTGCAAAAGTATCTTTTTCTTTTAAATTATAAATAACACAGCTTTGAATTCTAACTCATTATAATAAAAGTTTTTCGGCATGTGTGAAACATAGCATCTATTCATGATAAAAATATTTTTCCCTAAAAAATATCAAATCAAATATACTCAAGTGAGGTTGCATATGCCACGTTAAGTATTTTTTAATAACTAGCTGATATGTACGATACAAACACACAAACGATTTTATACTTTACTACAGAATACCAATGAAAAAATCTACATTATAAAACACATACACAACCAATACAGATAATGCTAAATATACACTTTCAAGTTACAATTTACTCACACAGGCAAATAAGATGAACCAAGCGATTATCATTTCGCAACAGTATCCAGATAATTCGCTTAATCCTCAATCTTGAGTCAGTCCGCAACAATCTCGGGCAGCAATATAAAATCACCACGGTCCATTTTGTCTAGACATTGCCTTTTGACACAATGGCGTTTGGAAAATCGCCCCGTTTACATTAATTAATTACGACAAAGACATTAAGAATCAGACAAAAGAATTAACGTAAAACGAAGAGTGACATTTCAATTAAAATTAACGATTGGAACTTAAAATTAAACTGTTGTTTCAATTTTGTTATATGTCTTGCGATGAACGTGTAACTATATAGATATTAATAATTACTATCTTATTTGAAACTGCTTATATGTTTTTAATATTTTGCTTAGTTGTATTATATTTGGTAAGTATTATACTCAATTTAATGTAGAGTAATCAATATGATATTTATTCATATTTTGGGCCACGTAACTACCTTGCCGTCCTTATATTTTTTTTTAAGTCCCACTAGTACATCGTGTCGGGCAATGAACAAAACTGTCTTCTATTGTTGTTTCATCATGTTTATCTTCATCATTAAGTGAATCCACTACTTCTCCTCATCTCACTCTTGACGCCTCTAACGCCTTCCACGTAAACCGAGCCCTTTTAATCGACCTATCGAGCTCGAATATGCTTTTATTTATTTATTTCTCTTTCACAATATAGCTACTACAAAAAAACAATGAGAAGTAACTTAGACATTTCAATAAAAACTATATCGCGAGAGACTGGTGTCGTACTAGAAAATTTGTGATACAGATTACCAGGCTCTCACCACCTCAATAATTAATGTTTTGACGGTATCTTCAAGAAGTTTTAAACTAGAAAGCTCAAAAACACAAAAAAATAGTAGTATACAATCATTTTTTGTGACATTACAAAACAAGAGTTAAAATAAAAATTAATTCGTGTGTGTCTGTGTGCGTATGTGCGCGTGTGTGTGCGTCAGAGTGTGCGTGTGTATGCGTGTCTGTGTGTGTGTGTGTGTGAAGTTTAATTACCTGGCAGTAAGAAGAAATTCTTTTTTAAAAAAACGAAACACAAACATCTAAAATAATAAACTGTGCAAACAAATTAATACCTAATAATACTAACAATAAATATCATGAACCTATTAATTGTCACTCCACACGAATGAACTTCAAAAATCAAATACCGGCTCGTTTTAATGGCTCCTGATAAACGATTAAACAATGCATTCATTAATGCTACTTGTAATGATTACTCTAAAATAAACTAATTGAAAAACTATTTGTTCAGTTGAAGGCCTTCATGCCCACGCATTTTAAGCCAAGGAAATATTCTTATCTTCTAAAACGCATATTTTTTAGTTTTTTTATTATTTGTTTGACATATCATTAATAATTATAATATTTGTCATTAAATACAAAAAAATTTTTAGATTGAATGTATAGTCAAAATAAATATTCGTTACAATTATGATGATTAAATAATTAATAATGTAATAGTTATCTAATTAACCGTTAAAGAGGATAAACATCAATATTGTCTAAATGTATTTTTATACCGGGAAATAATCATACAAATCATCTGATATATTGAGCTCTCACTCACCAACGTAGAGTAACTACTGACATTGCTTTTGAACGCTAACGACAAGTTTATGACAGAAATAATAACATTTTCTGACGTTCATTTCTTTTGCTTGGATTGTTCCTTTAGTTCAGGTTAGTCTGAGTTATTTTTACTCAATACCTATTTGATAAAATCTCACCAATGCATGATATCCTCCACTTCCCCCTGAGTAGTGGAGTAAAAATACTGAAGATACATTTTCAATATTTTTTTGTAAGTCCGCCATATAATTAATATGAAAAAATAAAGTCCCGTACATGTTTTCGAAAGATATTACACCGATTCACTGATTACCGATAACTGTCTTATTTATTTCATTACTTCGAATGAACGCGAATAAGCAAATAATGCTGCTGCCGCAGTTCGCTCGGCTCGCTCATGCGTTATGGACGCAGTACGAATCTAAACCAATCCTATCCAAGTAATTATTATTCCTTGATACGGCAAAACGTTCATCGGACTTGCATTCATTGGATGTATTAAAATTAAAGTGAAATTACGGAAAAGGTAACCAATGAATCAGTGAAATGTCTTTAGAAAATAAACTAGGTGGGACCACTGCAGTGCCAGATATCGTTCCATATTATAGAAGTGTTTTGCACTTCTGTGTTACGGGATGAGGCACTGTAGCAAGTAACTAGAGTTTATTTTATATATTATTTTATTAAAGTATAGTCATTTTAAATTTGGCTGTTTTTCTTCAATACTGCTCTGTGATGGTCGGGCGTGTCACTTGCCATCAGATGAGTGAACTAACCATCGAACTCATCATAAAAAAGCCACAACCATGAGTATGTTCTAGTATAATCTGGGTATCCAGGTGTGGGTGGAGCGGGTGCGAGCGCTCGCAAGCGGCCCCTGCTGGGCGCCGCCCGGAGCGCCATGTCACCGACTAAGCGAGCGGTCATGACGCTGCTGGCGAGGGCACGCGCTGCCGCCCACAAGCACGCGCCGGCTTGGCCTGCGCCGCACGAGTGAGTAAGCTCCTTTCATTATCATTAAACGTCCCCACCGAGGGGCACGAGCCTACCCGTAACGGGCAAAGACATTCTGTATGAGTATATATATAGGTAGATACTCTTTTGTTTAGGTAAATGTACGCTCATTCGAAATATGTGTATGTGTGCTGTCACTGCATTCAGAACACTTTTTTCGATTGTTTTGTGGTCATATCTCAAATCTATAGTTTATTACATCATTGGTTAGGGGTGTATAGGCCTGCGCCGTACGAGTGAGTAAGCTCCTACCCGTAACGGTATAGGCCTTAGGGGACGCGGGCCCAGTGCGGATTGGATGACTCCACGCAAAGCCTTTCAATCTCTTCGCAGGCGTGCGTAGGTTGCCTCACGATGTTTTCCTTTACCGTATAAGCGTCGGCTAAACGAATATATAATTTCGAAAATTCTAAAATACACTTATACGTGACGGGATTTGATCTTACGCTCTCCAGATCGGAAAGCAACAGTTTTAAAAATACAACGTAAGTATTAGGTACCCATTCAATGAGAAAGAAAAAGTTATTTGAACTACTACGCAACTGAAAATTATAATTACCTAATAAGATACATAAATTTGAATACAACCCTAATATTTGTTCTTGATTTCAGGCACACAGCTCTTCTGCCGCTCATAAGGGACGAATTTGTGACGGGCGTCGGAGTTAACATCAACCTAGCTTAATAACCCGGAAATCTAGACAAATAATGCATACAAAGTATTAATGAATATCGACAATTTACCTACTAACCGCCGGCATTCCTATTTGGTTGGATATATCTAACTGAAGCACTTATTACACCATGCGATCTGCAGGCATGCGATCTGTATATTGGTGGGGCCACACTAACGGGTAGTGTTATTAATTATCGCGTTGATGGGCGTTAGGTGTAGCCACAATATAAACGCGATTATTTTTCAACGGCGTTAAAAATAATACGTAATATGGCTACGGGTAGGGTGACGAGAAAGTAATTGCATTATCGAGATTCTGCAAATAGAACCATGCTTGTGGAATGCAATTGTATCATCCACTATCTTCTTTTTCTATTCAATTTATTCTTTCGGTAATGATTCAATAAATTATGGTGTTGATGGGCGTAAAACGTTAAATGTTAGTGTGGATCCAGCATAATAATGACCTCGTTTATTAGACATTTAGACAGTCTGCAGATCGCAAAGTGTAATTGCTGAGCGAAAAAGTTGGCTGAATCATGATTGAATTGACCGGCGAAGATTTGAAAAAGAACATGTAATTTTTATCATTAGTTGTACCTGTGTTGAATTTAATTTAACGAAAGTTTAAATTTTACATCTATAAAGTACCTATGTCGTATTTAAGAGAAGTATTATTGTTATTTCTAGGAGTTTCGTTACATGTTTAACTATTTATATTTTGTCCATTTAATGAAGTTTTGTCAATTTAATTAAACCCCATCTTATTAATATTACTATGTTAGACATATGCAACGATAAAATATATGTATAGATATATAATTAAAGGACCATGGTGTATTTAAAATATTATCCTATGCCTTTTAGGGAGTTTTGTATATAAAATATATCAATATTGAATAGTATTAAAACTATATTAGATATACAAAATAAAAATAATAAAATATAGCATTTAATTTAACATTATTTAAGAATTTCATAATATTGTATGTAGTTTTAGTATTATAAATTTCTAAATATGCAACAGGTTTCGGAAATGTAGTAATTATTTCTAAGAACATTTTTGCTTACATTTTTAATTAAACATTTTTAACATTAAATTAATAACGGTGTAACTTAAAGTGCGATCACGAAAAATGACCACTACGCATAAGTAATTTTAGATTTCTAGAAGTTTCGGGGGAAATTCTTGTATTTTGTTTACGCGTTATTTATTTTCAATTCTACGTACCTAATTCTTCTTATTGTTCGAGTGTCATCAAAATAGTCTCCATTTGCGCAGAACGCCGAAATTTGTGGTCACCTTACGTAAATTGTACAATAATAGCTAATTTCTTTGAGGACCGATGACGGTCAAATACAAGGAAGAGCCTATTCCACGATAATGAAGGGTTTTTGCCATGATCTCCACCCTTGGTCGAAGACTACAGTAGATGCTTATAAAGATAAAGTTTAATGAGAACGGTTTTTGTAGGTTTTTTTTTGTCTCTAAACCGCTACTTAAGTGGTAGATTTCATCATCATCAGCTCATTAGACGTCCCCACAGAGGGGCACGAGCCTACCTGTATAGGGTGGTGGTGGGTCGATTTATAAGAATAATATCCACATTTATATTATAAATATGAAAGTGGATTTGTTTGTTCGTCTTTCTGATGGCAAAACTAAGCCACGATTTAAAATGATTTTAAAGGATAGTTAAAGAAATGGAGTGATATTGGCTTTTTATAGCCTTAATCTGCCCACTTCTCCAAAATTGTGAGAGAGAGAAAGAAGTTAAGCATTCGGAAGTATTCAAGGTAGAAAACTAAAAATTAGTATATTATTTGTCACCAAAAAAAAAATTGTGACAATGATAATTCTGACCCTTTATAAAGGTGGGTAAAATTGGGACGTTCGCAGTTTTTCTAATCTAACGTTACGTAATCAAAAATGTCAAGGAAGTAGAAATATTTACTATTTTTTCAAAACCATATTTTTACAGCACAAATATTTTTTCGCATATTCACTAAGGACACTTATATCACAGATTTTAAAGCACGTGACAAAAAAATACATTTTAATAATGTCGAATGGTTTACATAAGCACAATAGATTACGTTTATATATTGAGTACTTTTTAGTATAGGAAAGGATTTTTATAGGAATTAATTATCAGCAATGAATATAAATGTTCTTGACTTTTTATTTGTCAAAATAATGGTCATCATCAGCTCATTAAACGTCCCCACCGAGGGGCACGAGCCTACCCGTATAGGGTGATTAGGCCTTAGTCGTCCACGCGGGTCCACTGCGGATTGGACGACTTCACGCACAACCTTTGAATTTCTTCGCAGGCGTGCATGAAGGTTTCCTCACGATGTTTTCCTTCACCGTAAGAGCGTCGGATAACGTACATATATTTTCGAAAATTCGAAAATACATTGGTACGAGAGTACTGCCCTCCCGGTAGGAAGGCGACAGTCCACACCATTGAGCCACCGACGCTCTGTTTTATTTTATCAAAACTTAAATACTAGGTACATTTTTAAATAATCTGTCACACTGCACATGCAGTATGTCGGCAGCTTTTATGTATTTACGAAAAATAAAGTATGTTTAAAAGATTGTTTACCCCGTTGTTTAATAACCTTTTAAGGCTAAGAGCCATTTGCGCTCGACATTTGCCCATTGAAGCTAAATAGGCCATCTGCGGCCAACAGCAAGCCAGAAAATAATCATTAAACAATTCGTCACTTAGATTTGTGTCGATGACTGGCGATTTTAACTCTTAATTACATTAGGATGTTTATAAAGCAACGGTTAATAGTATACATAATGCAATCCATATGTGAAAATTGGTGTAGAAGATGGATAAGTTATTGTTTGAAAAGGGACTTGTCACTGTAATGAGATGGCTTGATGACAATCTCCTTACTATCAATGTACCAAAACGAAATATGTATGTTTCAGAATTTCCAAAGTAAAGCGTCCACCCTCTGACTTCAACATAAGGGCGCATGCCCTTCAATGCCTGAAAGATGGTAAACTGGATCCCCTTTGCCATTGCCCTGTTCTTGCCCATGTTGAATCTCACAAGTATTTAGGTATATTGATAGACCACAGCTTAAACTGGAAACCTCATATAACAGCACTCAGCAAAAGGATCCGCAAACTTCTCCACATTTTTAGAAACCTCCGTGAATGTGCGGATTCTAATCTCACTACAAAAATTTATTTTGCGCTCTGTCAGTCTCTCATAACATATTGCATACCTGTATGGGGGGGGCAGCTGCATCACATCTATTGGAGCTGGAAAGAGCGCAAAGGGCTGTAATCAAAGTAATGTTACGGAAACCCAGGAAACATCCAACTGATCCTCTTTATAAGGAAGCCAATGTCCTAACAGTCAGACAATTATTTATTTTGCAATCAGTACTTCGCTATCATATCACTACAGTACTCCTCCTCCTTCTCAGGATAAGAGAAGAAAAGAACATACTGATTTACCCTCATATAAGACCACATTTGCTCAAAGACAGCAATCTTATACTGCACCTTTTCTGCACAGGTACTTCAATAGTTCCAAAATATAATCCGCATGAGTAGAACGCACCTGAAATCAACACTAAAGACATATTTAACGGCTCTTGGTTATCATGCAACGGAGAAAATTCTTAAAGTTAATTTTAGCCACTAGATAACTATAATAAATGACGTACGCACAGATCATAACATTGACAACTTTACCTTCCACAACTCACTAATGGACTACACACCTGGTTTTCAACACATCGCACTTAATTCAACATCAGATATTACAATAAATATAGATAACATGCAACCATTCATTCTCACCACACATTTAGTACAAATAAATAAGTAAAGTCGGCTACTACACCAAGGGTTCCGGGTTCGTTCCCCGTGCAGTGCAAACATTTGTGTGCATGAACATGTCTGTTTGGCGTGGAGTTTTCTATGCGTAATATGTACGTATTTACAAAAAACCTACATAAGTTTGTTTATCTGTTGTTTATTTATACACATTAATTTATTTTTGGCTTTCCTACGTAGTGAAATAATAACATAACAACCTAAATTCAGATACTGCAGAAGCAAAAAGCATGTGGGATGGTAATTTTAATTGCACGATAATGGTCCGAAACCTATAAATTGTACCACATGCTACCTTGAAAGTAAACACAATGTCCGCCTAGCGAATGTTGCTTGCTTTGAAAAACGGTGGGTTAGATAGGTAACCTACCGTGTTTCAAAATACCCTACAATGTGTTTTTATTTTGTTGTGTAGATGTGCTTATTTTATACACAATATATTTTAATTATGAATGCTACGATATTATTCTTAAAAAGGATCACTGTAAGAGGTGGAGGTTGATAACCTGAAATACAGGAGTCATCCTAGTCCGGGTGTCAACCACCATAAGTATTTATTTACTGTGTTGTAATTTATGTTTGTAAGCTTGTGATTTATGGTGAGAAATAAACTTATTATTATTATTATTACTATACAAAGGCATTGTACGTATAGGTTCGCCAAACTCTGGCCGCACCGAAGTTCGCACAAGACGATGCGCAGTTTACAAAATGTATACATTTTACCTTGCTATACCTGCGAATAGCACTTTGACTATATTCAGAGTGGCTAATGTTTGTTGAGATCTGTATATACTTTTTACGACCTTCACAGCTTTAAAAGAGGCGCGCAGATGGCTCAGCTTACGAAAGTAAAGGTAAAAAGAACAAGTATTCACTATGTTATATTGAAATCCTATTTGATTTATATATATATATATAATATTATATAATATATATATTCTTTTGCTTCAATTTAAATTAGTTTTAAGATAAAGCTATGTTATTTTAGTTTAATTTCTATTTGAATCATCTGAAAATCCCCTCGCTACAAACCTTTGTGGATTTTTGTATGGGATTTGATAAAAAATATTGTAACAATTTTTTATATCGTAATTGTAAATAAAACCAAAGTAACTATAACACGTGTAATATAACTTGGCAACTTGGACCGTGTGGTGTAATGGGTGAGACGTCGGAGGGTTCCCGGTCCGATTCCCGGGCAGTACAAACGTTTGTATGAATATGTCTGTTGGTATTGGTCTGGGTGCTTTTTTTATTAATATGAAAATCATCATCAGCTCATTAAACGTCCCCACCGAGGGGCACGAGCCTACCCATATAGGGTGATTAGGCCTTGGTCGTCCACGCGGGCCCAGTGCGGATTGGACGACTTCACACACAACCTTCGAATCTCTTCGCAGGCGTGCATGAAGGTTTCCTCACGATGTTTTCCTTCACCGTAAGAGCGTCGGATAACGTACATATAATTTCGAAAATTCGAAAACACATTGGCCACCGACGCACGCAGAGCCACCGACGCTCTGTGGTGTGGACTGAATATGAAAATGTATTGACAAAAAAGTTAGACAAATATTTTTATCAGTTGTTTAGTGCTCAAACTACAAGCTCCTCGCTTAACATGGGGCTAGATGGCGCTGTGTGAATGTCAGTGGATATTTATTTATATAACCAGCTTGGTACATGTCGATAAAAAGTTGCCATATGTTTTCTATGCTAAGAAGTACTCTCGGAATAACTAGATTTAACTATATAACTTGTTAAATTAATTAATATTAACGTAGCTGCTTAATGAGAACAAATAATAATTATATAAAAATAAACTTAAGATTTAACATAGTTATTAATGTGGCCGAACGTCCGATATTGAGAATTTTAGAAGCTTTTTCTTTTCTTTTTTTCTTCTTTCTTTTTATTTTAATTTGATTGAATTTACAAATAGTTTTAATGTCATAAGTAAAAAATATATAGAAAATCAGTAATATTCCTATTTTGTATGTGAATATTTGAATCGATGTACTTTTTTTTGTATTTTTTGTTAATGATCGGTAATTTTTAAAGAAATGGTAATGATATGGGCATTAAACGAATATATTAATAATGTGTGTCAAATGATTTTAGCGTTAAAATATATTTAAAAACCTTATACTAGTCATTGAATTGAATTGCATAAATTTAATAATATAATAGAACAAAACCGCTTTGTGACCTATCGAAATGTTTTGTGATATAGTTAGAACCTAATTTACTATATTTTTCATAAGCTTCAGTTATCAACATTAGTTTTTAAACACACCTGTAGTAAAACTTAGTCTTTTAAATGAATATTTATTCATATTAATAAGAGTTATCATTGTACAAAATCTGAATTATCTAAATGAAAAATTCAAGTATTTTAAAAAAACTTAAGCTTAGTGCGTGTTATTTGTTTATTGTACTAATAAAGTAAGAGGTATGAATTAATTTAAGGTACAAAGTCGCTTGTGTCACTTTCATTAATTCATTTCTCCGCAATTGTCATGTCAGTTCATGAATTAAAAATAATGTCTTACTATATGCGGCAGTTTTTACAAACAATGTCCGTAGGTACTTCGTTACCCAACTGTGCAACTTCGTGTAATCCAAGACTGGACTCTGTATAACAAATAAAAGCATAGCTTTTTGGTTTATGATTATATTTGTTGCTTCTAAAAGTTCAATTCAAAGTTACAGCAAAGAGAAAAAAATAACACGTACTTTGCTATTTTGTTAAATGAACATAATTATTTCTTACGAATTAGTTACCTATTTCAAGTAAATTGAGGTACAGACTGGAGGCATTGTTAACAATATCAACTACGTAATTTGATTTGAGATAATTTTTGGTATATATTTTCAATTGTCTTTGTCAACCAATAAGATAAACACTGGTACAAGCAACAATAAATTAGAGACAAACTTAAAGTTAAGTGTCACCTTACTTATAGGTTGCCACGGCATACAATGTGAACTATAGTGTTAAAATTAAACAATTTAAAAAAATGGATTGCAGTACAATTTGTAAATTCAGCAAGTTAATCAAATACACTGTAATGAATTAATACTGTATATTAAAATGTGAATTGCCTCCAGTCCCATGCCCTATCCTAGTCAAATATAGTGTAAGATTAATTTAATCATTGTAATATTAATTAAACGTTAATTAAGTAATTTAATAGTTTAATTATGTCTTCCAGACAACATGGAATTGCGATGCTTGGTTCTTGCATAAACTTCTACCTACTTACTATGTTTTTTATATCTTAATTTGTGGAAACAGTTTTTATTTTCTGTACCAACCTAACAAATAATATATTTAAATGTTATTGACATAATTGAATCAAATCTTGGATATTATGTAAAAATGTTAGAACTTATATAAAATGCGTTTCATCTGTTTGAGTTTCTATTTAACTTGGATGAGGTAGTCTCCAAAGAGATAATTAAACCTGCTTAAACCCGTTTTGAACTTGTGTTCAAACATTTTATTTATAAACTTGTGAGTTAACTATTTGACGTTTGTTCCAACATGAAACGTAATTGGTTCAAAGTGAAACTTGGGTATGTAATTTCAATTAATTGATCTAACTTATTAAGTGATACACAAAGACTCTTTGGTGATACGCAGTGCAAATTAAGTTTCGATGTATAATGTATTAACTTTTTACCCGATTTCAAAATGAGCATTTAATTAAGAACAAAATGTTAAATACAAAAATATTTAAACTGATTCCACTACCATATTAATGTTTATATTTTTTGCGAGTGTGCACAGAAATCAAGAGTAGATAATAAAAATACAATTTAGAACCGAGTTTTTATTTCACTTCCTGTAAAATTAATACCTTCAGCTTAATTTTAACTACAAAATAACTTTAGTGCTTAAATACCTGCTGAAGCATCCCATAGAAAAAAAAACTATCAGCTCCCCGCGGTATTACCCGTTAAGGG
The DNA here is from genome assembly GCA_019425675.1 of Leucinodes orbonalis. Classification (NCBI taxonomy): domain Eukaryota; kingdom Metazoa; phylum Arthropoda; class Insecta; order Lepidoptera; family Crambidae; genus Leucinodes; species Leucinodes orbonalis. The sequence goes on along the minus strand of PQWD01002110.1, from coordinate 37,117 downwards.
GGTTTAAACCTACACACTTAGATGATAGATATGATAATATGATAGCTGGTAATATTAAGTAAGTAAGTAAAAAAAATATTTATTTCCACACACTAGAATTTACAGGCATTACAACTGTATTGATAAATTTAAATAAAAAAAAAACAAAGTATGCAAGCATGTGGAACTGGAGCCTAAACTAGGGCGACCCTGTATATCAGGACTCCAGGACCCACTCGCAGATCGAGGATGAAATTCGGGGTATGTGCCATAATGTGTGTGTGTGTGTATGAGGGAGAGTGCGCGCGCGCGCGCGCGCTGTGTGTGTGTGTGAGTGTGTGTGTGTATGTGTGTGTGTGTGTGTGCGTGATATGATAAGGAATGCTGATAGAAAATGATACAACCGAGTCTGATTCTTGTCGTAATTAGACTGATTTAATAAAAATTAAAAGCACGTGCGAGTACATAGTACCGATGCAGCGATTTACAAATGTTGTTGTAATTAGGTGAATGCTTGATGTGCGGTAAACCTTACAACCCGCGTTATAATAAGATCAGGTATATTATTCCGCAGTAACTCCTGAAAGCGCGCAGCTCACGTTATGCGCGGCTGCCGCGCGGTAAAGTTTGCTTATTTATCTAAAATAAAAAGTTTTTCCTAAAATAATAATAGCCCTTTTTTCCTTATTATTTATTTATTTATTATTAACATACAAATTATTATCATCTACCTGCCTAAAATTCCGTTCCCAATCGGTCCAATTGTTTCAAAGATTACCTGGAACAAACAGACAGACAAAAATGAAAATATTCATATGCATTCAAATAAATGGTTGTTTCAATATAACAAACAGACACTTTCATCCTATGAAAACTGAACAGTTCTTTACCAAGGTAAGAAAAGCAATTTTTCTTAACTTTATTTCGAGAGACAATATGTTGGATCAATAACTCGTAAACGGTCCAAATGCATGTAGAAAACTGTGTGTTCATTCAAAACCTAATAAGTAGCAAATTTTTATTTTTGGCTTATTGAACTTACCCCTTGACTCCTTACAATATTCTAAAACAGCTGCCACTGCATTTGGAACACTTTTTTCGGTTGTTTTATGAACATACTTGGTGGTAGACTCGACACTGAGTCGTCTAGGTAGGTACCACCGCAGTGCCAGATATCGTCCCGCGAAATAAAGTACTAAGCACTTTTGTGTTTCGGGATGAGGGCACTGTAAAATTACCGGGTATATGAGACCTAACATCTGTTGTCGCGGGTGTCGGACACAGTGCGGCATTGATAAGAATAATAACTGTTTATCAGTTTTCGGTCTCATTTAATGCCACTCTGTCATGGTCAGGCGTATCACCCTCCATCAAGCGTCTGTCCGTCCTGTTCACTTCGTAACATGTAAAAAATCTATACATTTTATATTATTGCTTTGATGGTAGTTATTCAGTGCAGTCAAATTGCCGCAGTCTAAGCGGCTTATTACAATATCAAGCAGTCATTCGGCCAGTTCACACACGAATTCGTTAAATTATTAACCTACATTTCCGGAATTAATTAATTAACTGTAGATAACCGAATTCTGTTGAATTCCTAAACTGATCTGCAAAAGAATAATTGATTGATGAAGCATTAATAGAATATTTCCCTGAGGACTGAATTGTTTTACGTACTCGGAACTCTCGGAAGGTAAGTGAAAGATTATTTTTTTAATGTTAATATTAACCTTAGAGAACCTTAAGGTTAATGATGATGATTTTGCGACTATTTTTAATATTTTTTCCGTAGTGTTAATGCAAATTAAAGTTACCTCAACACCAATTACCATAAATATTATATTCCCTCACTGTATCGGTTCCTTGAAACTCATTAGCGTGTCGGTACCCCGCCTACCTGATAGGCTACTCGGAAATCGACATGAATGACGTGATATTTGAAGTGCCTTTGACTTGCAATGATATTCTGTATATATAAAGGCAGATACGCCATCCGTGCCTCAAAAACCAACCGCCGAAGAGAGTACAGTTTGTACTCTTTTGTTTATATAAATGTGTTCGAAATTCAAAATATATGTATGTGTGCTGTCACTGCATTCGGAATACTTTTTTCGATTTTTTGTGAGCATATCACGCATCCATACTTTTACATCATTATTGACTTGCCGATGGATTGATTTAATTAGTAATTATTAATAAACCAAGGTGGGTATTTGATATGATTAATTATAATTAATTGAAGAACATGTTTAGTGTTAGTTACGATATAAAATTATAATCTAATTTTAGGATAAAGATCTAGTGTAAACTAGTAGGCACCTATACATAAAGTAGAACTCATAGTATATTACATATAAATTAAATCTGAGTGTCTGTTTGTAATATTAAAATAACAAATTTTTTTCATGCATATGTTATTTTATATAGGAACGGCACATACGAGATTTTTTTTTAATTTTTGTCTGTCTGTCTGTTTGTAATATCTGCAATGATCTGAATTTCGTTTAATTAGAAGGAACCTTTAAATATAAAGACACACAGTCTATAATACTTTAAAAACTCATTTCTATGATTGTTAGACCAGCCTAGCATTAAATGGATCAGGCAATCCAATAAGACGCCGTGAGTAAATTTGTCTTACACTTGTAACCATGGCGACCACTTTCTGAATGAGAACTATATTTCATAGACCGTATAAGGTGACCACACGTCGAGATTTTTAAGGACAGAAATGTACAATAAGTTGTTCTTATTTTTGTAAGGAATTTGCTGTTGGCCGGCGCTGGTGACGACTTTACTCTTCAACCTATCGCAGTACACTGTTTAACATAGGTCTCCCTTGTTTTGAAAGAAAGAAAAATCATTTATTGACCGTACATCAAACAAATTACACAAAAAAGTAGTACGTAACAGAGAAAAATAAAAGAGCAACAATTTTAAACTATACAAACACAGAACGATAAGAAAAAGACTAAATGATACGGTCAAAACGCACGCACGACGCAACTGCACCGCCAAGCGCTGCAGCAACACTGTTATTCTGACGAGACCTCGAGTTTTGCGCTTGATTTCTCGGTGACGCCTTTATTTTTATGAAAATATTACCGACAACAAGTGATCCGGTCGTATGGTTGCAGGTGCATTTTTCATATAATTTTATCCTGGAACATTACGAAGACGGTCACCCTAGCGAGATGGAACGTCCACATAAATATCTTCTTGGAACAATTGTTACGTCTGCTACCCGCATCTAGTATTTTAGTGCATAGATTTAAAATACATAACACCTTAAACTTGATTGGACCGAAACATGATTTTGAAAACCATTTAGCCAATAATTATTAAATAAAATCGTACCACATTTTGAGTTATTTTTCTTAATTTTAAACGAACTTTAGTTAATTTAGTGAGGTTTTTTAATGGTGAAACAATATATGTTTATTAGAATAAGACGACGACTTGCGGAAGGTCGCTGGTGGGAGCTGGATGAGAAAAGCGGAGGAACGGGATATCTGGCGCAAAATGGGGGAGACCTATGTCCAACAGTGGACTGCGATAGGTTGAAGAGAGAGAGAATAAGCTGAATTACCTGATTATCCGTAAAGAACGATGATTCCGTGCTTATAAGTCAATCCTGGCTACACGTTTGAAATATTATAAAACTTACATCATCATCATCAGCTCATTAAACGTCCCCACCGAGCGGGCATGCGCAGGCTTCCACACGATGTTTTCTTTCACCGTATGAGCGTCGGATAAACCTATATTTTACTACAAAATTCGAAAACACAAAATACGAGGCGGGATGTGAACCTGCACCCTCGAGATCGGAAGGCAACAGTCCACACAAATGAGCCACCGACGCGACGACCGAATGGTTGATATGTCGGATACTACACCAAGATTTATTTGGTCATCGTCATCAATAGTGAGTTCATCACTTATCTCCGTTTGAACTCTTGAACCATTACGATGACTGCTTATCTTTGAACAAATTAAGCAGCCATCGTAATGGTTAGGCTTCGGATGGGTGACCAAACAATACTGTACCGAGTAACTCCGTGCTTACAAGGTACATTATTTATTGCAACCTGGCGTCCTTAAAATGAACACTCTAAGGGCCGGCAACGCATCTTTAGGACCTCTGGTCTTGCAACGGTCTTGGGCAACGGTGTCACTTACCATTAAGTGAACGTATGCTCGTTTGCCTCCTGTTCAGTAAAAAAAAAATAAAAAAAATGAATCCGTCTAAGTACCCACAGAGTATATAAATAAAATAACATCAACAAATTTACCAATATAAACTATCGATCGATTGGTGGGGAAAACTCCCGACAAATAAGATTTTCTTTTGTTTACCTCCCAAAGCATTAGCGGATTAAACAACAGTGTAGGTGGTAGGGTTGTAAGCCTTAGGTTTCTAAATTTAAAATAGCATTCGATGTTACTAGGGGTGTACATTTAAAAACTTCTTTTTTTCATTCGATATTTAGCAACTTTATCGAATAAAAAAATTGTGTTTCGATTTAGTCTCGTGGTCCATTCGACCTCGATCCTCCAAGGCCCACACACACAAATATAGATATAATATTCAACCTATCGCAGTCCACTGCTGGACATAGGTCTCCCCCATTTTGCGCCAGATATCCGGGTCCTCCGCTTTTCTCATCCAGCCTCCACCAGCGACCTTTCGCAAGTCGTCGGTCCATATATAGATATAATTATCCTCTATTCTAGCATATAAATAATTAATTAATTAAAAACCGGCTAGCTATTATCTGACATTAGTAACCTAACTACCACACTAATTTTTGAAAGAAAACAATGACAATAAGTTTGCATTTTGTATGAATAAAAATTTCAGTGTTCTATTTTTTTCTCGCAATAATATCCGTACTCTTTCGTCATCCATCAGGGGGCTTCGCAAAATATATCTTCATCTTCATCAGCTCATTAAATGACCCCACCGAGGGGCACGGGTCTACCCGTATAGGGTGCTTAGGCCTTAGTCGTCCACGCGGGCCCAGTGCGGATTGGACGACTTCACACACAACCTTTGAATCTCTTCGCTGTATCTAGTGAAATTACCAGGGATCAGAGACCTTTTAATGCCGCTCTGTCATGGTTATGCGTATCATTAACAATCAGGTGAGCGTCCTGACCGACCGGGTACAAAATCTAATGCACGAGCATACTACTATGTTATAACATGTAGCGAGTGACGTGTTATGAATGAAAATTCTGCCAAACTAACGCGATGGGCAGACTTTTGCTACGGACACTTTTTAAGTGAGATTGTGCAGTTTATTGTTAACTAAGGTAGTGGTACTTTAGAATGAAATTTTATTAAAGTTTTTTTTTTATTTACAAAAGGAACCTTTTTATTACTACAAAGATAGGTAATCTCTCTCACCTTATGCAAACCCACGCGTCTATGACACCTTATCTTCACGGAAGCGCCGTGCCCGCCGGGCGTCCGGCTAAAACGCCGGTATCGGCCGGACGAGCGCCGGTTCAGTGCCGGACGGTAATGTGGGTACGCAATTACATGGTACAGGTACAAAGATATAAGCTTAGAAGGGTTTAATGTGTTTACCACTAGCTTTGCTCGCGGCTTCGCTCGGAAATAAAAGTATTATTTTTCATGCCAATTTTATTAATTGGGGGATGGAATTTATGAAATCTTCGTCGGACCACAGCTATGGACGTCAACGCACATGCTGAGATAGAGAATCAACAAAATTGTTAAGATCTTTATTTAGCCCTTCTGTACCTATTATTTAAAAAAAAAGAATTTTCTCTGTATTCTTTTAATGGTATTCTGTTTGATCATGTATCTTTTGTGTTGTGTACGCCATATTTTTTTCTTTATTCCTTTCATTTATTCATATCCAACATAAATAATTATGATCGTATGAATTTTAAAATGTCATCATCAGCTCATTAAACGTCCCCACCGAGGCACGAGCCTACCCGCCGTGGCCGACTTCACGCACAACCTTTGAATCTCTTCACAGGCGTGCCGCAGTTCCTCACGATGTTTCCTTCACCGTGAGAGCTCGGAATAGCGTACATAATGTATTAAAATGTGCACAGTATTTATTTACTTCTCATGATTCTGTATGTACGTACCTAAGTATGCGTAATATACTCCTCTATTTTTATTTGTACGCCAAAATCTATAAAGAAACTTACCAAATGAGCTTCCAATCATGTGTAGTCATAAGTTTACCGTGTTTTTCTACTCACCGACAGGCAATTTATGTTTGGGGCACAATGCCCAGCATCTAGTGCCGACGTGACTCACCTAAAAGACTTTATTTGTTTGTCCTGTTACGCCCCGTGTTATTTATTTTACTTATTTATGGGAACACAATTATTAATGTTGTACACGTATGTAATTAGTTCGGGCTGTTTAGACAAAGCTACATAAATAAAGGGCGCTATGTAAATAACATTTACATAGCGCCCTCTAGACTTAAACTAAGTATTAGTAAATTTAAGTTACTAAACGGATAAACATACATCTTATTATGTAAATACATACATATTATACATAGAAAACACTCAGACCAATACAAACAGATATGATCAAGCACACAAATGTTTATACTGCCCTGGGATCGACTCCGGAACGCTAGTGTAAGAGTATGATTAAAATTCGTTTATCGACCCATGTGGTGTAAGTAAGTTTTTTACATACATTTAAGTCAATGTGACAGAAAAAAAAAATATAAGTACGTTTATCCGTTGTTTAGTACCCATAACATAGGCTTCACGCTTAACTTGGGGCTAGATGGCGCTGTGTGAATGTCAGTGGATATTATTTGTTTCATTTATTTCTCTGGACAAAACCTGGCACTGCCATAAGTAGTACCTTATACCTAGATGACAATGTACCGAGTCTACCACTGGTAAGTACCAGTGGTGGAATAAGTATTCAAGCTATAAGTAGTACTTACTTTCGGAGTATTTTCCTAAAATCGTAAACAATAGCAAATTCCTTATTCATGAGGACAAGAACAGTTTAAAAGTTGTTATATTGTCAAAAGTTTTAATCGAGTCAACAAAAATTAAAAACAAAAGAAATAATGACGAATTAAGTAAGACCCTTGCGCTTTTCCTTGTTAACTAAACTTTGTTTGAAGTTACTCTTTTTGAGTACATAGGCACGCGTACAGTTGTACCAATGATATATATATATATATATTTCGTACAGTTCGTACATTCGTACAGTTGTACCAATGATATATATATATATATAAATTATATATATATATAATATATATATATATATATATATAATATAATATATATATATAATCAATTATGTGCAACCTACAAAACGTAAAAATGGTGCCCCAGATCGCTGTATCTAGTCCGTGACATAGTATCCATAAGGCTGTCTGTCACAGAGTGATAGACAAACAGCAAAAAAAACACGATAATCCGTCATTACTATTATTTATGTACGGTCTAAAAGCAAATTAATTTCGTCCGACTCAGGCAAACAATAGGTGCCCAAGTTAAAGGAGACTGTTGGAACTTGTATATAAACACCAATAAAACAGGATAACAACTAGTACGCTGCACAAACAAGCAGATGTTGTACAGCAGTGTCGCAAATGCAAAAGTCCAGCCTATTTGCTATAATAGTCAGAATGCTGTTGGAGCTGCCACGTTCCCTACTCACTAAGATACGCAACGCGCATTGACGCGAAGAAGCCTTCTATTACGGCCTCTTATCTTATTACATTTATATACAAATTTAGTTTATCATTGAAATGTTAATGGCAAACATTGTCTGTAACATAAGATTCGACGCTCTTACGGTGAAGGAAAACATCGTGAGGAAACTTCATGCACGCCTGCGAAGAGATTCGAAGGTGTGTGAAGTCGTCCAATCCGCACTGGGCTCGCGTGACGACTAAGGCCTAATCACCCTATACGGGTAAGCTCGTCCTCGTGGGGACGCTTAATGAGCTGATGATGATGAAGAATTCCATAATAGTGTTTCATTATAACAATAACGTGCCTTAATCAAAACTCCACTATAATGAAGATGATGATGATGAAATATATTTGCCATTAATTTTCATGACGATCGATGTATGGGAACGAGAAAGGTAATGTTTTACTGAAAAGACTAGATAGCAGCACTGTTTTAATATCTGAAATTCAAATATGTGTTGATCAATGATTCTGTATATATAAAGGTAGACACGCACCTGTACCTCAAAAACGAACCGCCAAAGAGAATACCGTAGTAGGAAAATGTACGCTCATTCAAAATAAATGTGTATTCGGAACGCTTTTTGCGGTTGTTTTGTGAGCATATCATGAATCTATACTTTTAACGTCATTGTTGGAGATGTTAAATATTTTTGTGTCCACAATTGTCAAAAAGTTAATCGCTTTTGCATTGGACCACACCGATATTCCATATCAGGTTTTAATCAGAAACGCTTGAATTTACAACTTATTCAAAATGGCGTTTTGCCGTACATTGTTAAATGTTGTTCCGCTGTTACCAACCATTAGTACCGGGGATTACTTGGATTGGTGGATTAAGTTTAATTAAAAACTGAATATTGTTTTGAAACGGCTAAATTATATTTAGAATACCTAAACCTGGCAAACGTGGTTTAAAATACTTTGTTTTGTCGTAAAGTAACAGGTGATCAGATTTCAGGGTGACCCGCCGGCACTGATAAATCGACTACTTTAAGACATAGTGGAAGGTTTGAGGAAAAGACGGAGGACCGAGATATCTAAATATAAAAATATCCACTGACATTCACACAAGCCATCTAGGCCCAAGTTAAGCGTGAAGCTTGTATTACGGGTACTAACCAATTGATAAACAAACTTATATATTTTTTATAAATACATATGTATGTATAAAAAATATGAAATATTACATATGAGATGTATTGTTCTGGGTGTTTCTATGTATATTATGTAATATACATAGAAACACCCAGAACAATACAAACATACATGTTTATGCACATAAATGTTTGTACTGCCCGGGGATCGAACCCGGAACCCTTGCGTTGTAGTCGACGTCTCAACCGCTACACCAAATCGTCGATTATCTAGTGCATAATTTGGAAGTCCTATGTCCAGCTTGTGAGAGGTTGAAGAGAGAGTGCAAACTAGAAAACAATCCGGTAGTTTCCACCATCCGCAATAAAATACCAAACATTATTTTTATAAAAGAGCATCTTATTTTTATGTCGTTTCATTGATCACTTTTGCTTCTTTGCAATATTGTATTTTTAAATACACTGAAACCAATAAATATTCAATTGATGATAGTGAGCAATGACGTCACATATCACTAATTTCATACAAAATATATGGAAACGTTCCTTTTTGACAGTTCATAAAAAGTACGTCAACGATTAGTGGTGCGGTCTACCGAATTATCGTCTATGTTCTAAATATGGAGTTATTCATCACTATATCGAATGATGTGGTCATTAGATGATCGAATATCGAATGATGTGCTACTGACTTCAACTCGCTCGCACTAATCATGAAAACAATTCAACCAAAACAGGACTAATTTGACAAAGCCTGCGTTTGTCGTCATACAATTATGACGTCATTTCGATTTGCTACTCGCTTCATAAAGTGCCTTTATGTCAGCAGATTGGCAATTGCGGCCTCTATTTGATACTAGTTTCACTTTAATCACTAGATGATACCGCTGTGTCAGATATCGTCCCGGGAAATAGGAGTTGTGCACTTCTGCGTTTCGGGATGAGGGCACTGTAGCTAGTAAAATTACTGGGTATAGGAAACTTAACATCTGTCGTCTCGGTCGCAGAGACTGCTCTATTGACGGAAAGAATGACTACCTACTGTCATTAATTTCCTTCAACACTGCTTCTGTCTTGGTCAGGCGTATCACTTACCACCAGGTGAGCGCACTGACCATCCAGTTCACGTATGACACGTTTTGTATCTGCGACACACATAACGTAGATAGCACTTATATGTTGTAATTATGATATCATCATCAGCTCATTAAACGTCCCACCGAGGGGCACGAGCCTACCCGTATAGGGTGATTAGGCCATAGTCGTCCACGCGGGCCCAGTGCGGATTGGACGACTTCACAAACAACCTTTGAATCTCTTCGCAGGCGGGCATTAAGGTTTCCTCACGATGTTTTCCTTCACCGTAAGGCATTCAAGCATCGGATAACGTACATATATTTTCGAAAATTCGAAAACACATTGGTACGTGTCGGGATTTGAACCTCAGCCCTCCCGGTAGGAAGGCGATAGTCCACACCATTGAGCCACCGACACTCTAATGTTTTTTTAATGTATTGTTGTAATATTTGTGTTCTTTTGATTTGTTTAAGTTGCAACTATGTACTTTCTTTGTTTTTGTGTGTGTCATGAAAGGTGCCCCCGTGATTTGGGACTGCCTCCGTGGTCTAGTCGGAGCGTTGTATTTAGATGGCTTTGTGATCCGTGGTACGTGGGTTCAAATACCATGGGGAGACCGCATAGTGTTGTCCAATTTATATACCGAATCGTGTAGATAGGGGAGAATATCTGGCACATCGGTGGTACCTACCTAGACAACTCAGTAGCGTGTCTACCACCTAGTGTTATCATCATCATCATTTCAGCCTAAAATGTCCACTGCTGAACGAAGGCCTCCCTAATGATTTCCACGCGGGCCGATCCCTAGCAGTTGACATCCATCTGCTACCCGCCACCTTAACCAGATCATCCGTCCATCTGGTTGGGAGTCGGCCAACGCTTCGCTTTCCGTTACGTGGACGCCACTCGCGAACCTTTCCGCCCCATCGGCCATCGGTTCTACGCACTATGTGCCCTGCTCACTGCCACTTCAACCGCCTGATCCTAGTGTTATACTTACTATGTAATAGGCTGACGACAGACTATGCGCCGATGCGTTTAGTTGTGTGCCAGACACAAGACACATATTCTATAATATGGTAAGTTTACTATGAATAATAATGTGAAATCCCTTTTGCTTTCAGTATAAGGCTAATGCAAACCCCACAAATTATTCCTAAGAAATACTTAGTTTCGAGGTGGGGTCCCAATGCGGCCGTCGTCATAATGTCATCTTAAAATAAAACTATTTTACTATAATAGTGTATTAATTATCTAAGACAATAAGAAATCAATTGGGCCTTTTGCATACAGAGGTGCTACCATCTCATTTTATTTATTTTTAATCAGTAAGTAAAATTTTGTACTAGTTTTAAAATAAAATGAAAATGGCACAAATTGTTTCATACTTACATTTCTTAAATCTGTGGTTCTTTGCCATTTACTGATGATATACAGCCTGGTAACAGACAGTCGGACAAACAGACAGTAAATTCTTACATTAAGGCCCGATTTTAACATTAGAGACCCGTAGTGTAGTCCGGCTCTGATATGTAGTTTCGAATGCCGTTGTCGCGACGCACGCGTTTGCGAAAATATTACTTCATCGTCGTGAGTTTGATTCCCATTTCCCGACAGTTTAAACAGGGACACTAGTAACAACAACGGAATTCGAGAGCGTCGGTAGCTCAGTGGTGTGGACTGTCGCCTTCCTACCGGGAGGGCTGAGGTTCAAATCCCGACACGTACCGATGTATTTTCGAATTTTCGAAAAATATATGTACGTTATCCGACGCTCTTACGGTGAAGGAAAACATCGTGAGGAAACCTTCATGCACGCCTGCGAAGAGATTCGAAGGTTGTATGTGAAGTCGCCCAATCCGCACTGGGCCCGCGTGGACGACTAAGGCCTAATCACCCTATTACGTTTGATGAGCTGATGATGATGAATTCGAAACCGTGACTATTGATCTAGCGCACTAAATATAAAAAGTATTTCAAGACAGCGTGTTCGCGACTCCGTCATTTGATTGAGCAATTTTAGATACAACTGCTTTCGAAAGGACGCACCACTTGATATTTTTTTCGCAACAGCGTGCGTCGTCACAGCGGCATTCGAAACTACACAGACCCGGGCTACACTTCGGGTCTCTAAAGTTAAAATCGGGCCTTAATCTAAGACTCTACTGTCTGTTTGCCCGTCTGTCTGTTACCTGGCTGATTAAAGAAATGTAAGTACGATGAAACTACATATGAGACCCGTGTAGTCCATACTGAAATAAATCACAAAATTCATCATCTGATGTTACCGCTGATAGTCGGCCGTACCCTTTCGCACTACACCGTGTACGCCTTTCACCTGCAGATCGCAACCTACAGCCGCCTTAGGCTACACAACATTTCCATTAGCACATACGTTATACAAATGGAGATACGTATTAATTGTGTACATACTATCACAATAATGTGAAAAAGTGGATTTGTGATATGCTCACAAAACAATCGAAAAAAGTGTTCCGAATGCAGTGACAGCACACATACACATATTTCGAATCTCGAACACATTTACCTAAACAAACGAGTACAAACTGTACTCTCTTTGGCGGTTCGTTTGTGAGGCACGAATGGCGTATCTACCTTTATATATACAGATTACATTGTACTATCACTTAAATTTCTTGACATATTATATCATCTAACATTTATTGTATTGTATTATAATTACCTCATTATACGTCCCCACTGAGGGGCACGAGCTTACCCGTATAGGGTGTATAGGCCATAGTAGCCCACGCGGGCCCACTGCGTATTGGCCGGCTTCACGCACAACCTTTAAAACTCGTCGCAGGCGTGCGCAGGTTTCCTCGCGATATGTTCCTTCAACGTAAAGCCGTCGGATAAACGTACATATCATTTCAAAAATTCGAAAAGACATTGGTACGTGGTCGGATTTGAACCTGCACACTCGAGATTGAAAGGCAACAGTCAACGCCGACGAATGGTAGTAGTTAACGCCCACAAAACCGCAAAAAAAAAGAATTATTTCTTATTTGAATTTAACATTTCAAAGAATTACACATGTTATGACGTAAAAGACGACGTTAGTTACGTCAGATCTTCACGTCGACGATTCCGCAATGCCTAAAGACAAAAGTCTTTGAGCAATGCGCCCTACCCGTACTTACATACGCAGCTGAGACATGGACACTGACTGCGGGATTGGTTCACAAGTTCAAAGTCACTCAACGCGCAATGGAGCGAGCTATGCTCGGGGTCTCTCTTAAGGATAAGATCAGAAATGATTTAATCCGTAAGAGAACTAAAGTTTCCGACATAGCCCGCCGGATCAGCAAATTGAAGTGGCAGTGGGCTGGTCACGTATGTCGCAGAACTGATGGCCGTTGGAGCAGACGAGTTCTGGAGTGGAGACCGCGTCTCGGCAAGCGTAGCGTAGAACGCCCTCCGGCCCGATGGACCGACGACTTGCGAAAGGTCGCAGGTGGAGGCTGGATGAGGAAAGCGGAGGACCGGGATATCTAGCGCAAAATGGGGGAGACCTATGTCCAGCAGTGGACTGCAATAGGTTGAATAGGAATAGGATGACGTAAAATATGTCGAAGAGAGTGTGCTGCGCATACAACCAACAACAGCTTAACACGCATCTGAACCGCGAATAAGTAAACGTATTAACAAATTCGTCTTTGCCTTAAGGAGTATCACCAGATGGATAAATATAAAGTCCGCCGTTACAGCATACAATTGTATGTTGCTTTCTGTTACGAGTTATAATACCTAACAGTGTCTGGAATTGAGATCATAATTAAGCATGCGGCAAATCAGGCATTTCTAGGGATGTCGACCTTTAGTTCTATGATTTCTCAGATTTTATCCAAAAAAAATTATCATCTCTCTGACTTAATTAAAGCCCACAACTAGAAACAACCAAAGAAAAATATACGGGCTTCACAAGTTAATGTCGAAGAGTCGTATTTTATCTCCAGAGCATAGCTTATTTCATTATTTTGCTAACGCTACTAACTTATAGTGGCCAGTTTATATTGCGCCGTCCTACAAGGGGATTTGTGTTGAAAAACTCGTGTGTTAAAGGAAAGCTAGCGTGTTGAATGGGTCATGTTCAACTGGTTCATTTATTACAGCTTATATTGGAGTAATTCCTGTGATTCCAATATGTCTTAGTTGCAGCTCTGGTAATGTGTTTAGCAATGTTATTTTTATTTTGGAACTACATATTCTTTGTAAAGGGAAAACGATAAAAAAATCTATAAAATTTTGACGGACGGACTTCTTTCGTTCAGTAGCTATGATTTAAATTCATCAAAAATAAAAATGTAACTAGGTGTCAAACTAGATACCGCATAAGACATAAATACTGTTACTTATGCCTATTTAATCCTTCAGAACAATGATTTAAAAAGTATCATCATCATCATCATCAGCTCATTAAACGTCCCCACCGAGGGGCACGAGCCTACCCGTATAGGGTGATTAGGCCTTAGTCGTCCACGCGGGCCCAGTGCGGATTGGACGACTTCACACACAACCTTCGAATCTCTTCGCAGGCGTGCATGAAGGTTTCCTCACGATGTTTTCCTTCACCGTAAGAGCGTCGGATAACGTACATATATTTTTCGAAAATTCGAAAATACATTGGTACGTGTCGGGATTTAAACCTCAGCCCTCCCGGTAGGAAGGCGACAGTCCACACCACTAAGCCACCGACGCTCTAAAAAGTATAGATGCTCACAAAACAAACTGAAAAAAATGTTCCGAATGCAGCAACAGCACACATACACATATTTCGAATGAGCGTACATTTACCTAAACAAAGAGCCTACAACAGTACTCTCTTCGGCAGCACCTTTTTGAGGCACGGTTAGCGTATTTACCTTTATATATACAGAATATCATTGGTTGTAAATATAAAAGCCAACATTTCACCCCGCTGGCGTATACATTTTTAATAGAAAATCTAATTACACAGCGTGAATACTGCATCGTGCCTAGCGGTGGCTTAACCTCTAATAAATACTAAAGCTGCCTCTAATTGAGCCGTCACTCCGGCCTAGGTAATTTAACCTACAATTTCTAGGCAATTCATCATCAACTATTCATATTAATGGATTATTAAATTTTTACCAACCAATCCACTTTGAGCCCGTGTTCCAATAGCCCCATAGCCAAGACATTTTGAAATCTTTGCCCACCAGTGGTATGACAAGGCTCGTTGATCGATTCATT
>PQWD01002110.1:0-20792 GCA_019425675.1 Leucinodes orbonalis | reverse complement strand
TGAAAATGTCAGGAATTTGATTATATATTTTTATGGCCGTATGGCCATTAACGTTTCTTGAGTACAATAAGGTCTATACATAACGGTTAGGCTCGTGCCCCTCGGTGGGGACGTATAATAAGCTGATGATGATGAATTAAATGCCAAACACACACTGGGAACAGACCGTTTAACGTTCTGTCAATTTTATATCAATCGCTTTCCCAAGGCACGTGGATGTTTGATAGCGACAAGTACTTTGGGCGATGTCGTATTTTAAAAGTGCAACCCGACCGGATGCATGTTTAACGGGAGAGACGCCCGCTGGCGTGGTTAACATTTCAGAGCTGCATTTGGACCACAGTACAACTGGAACAGTAGGTCTTGATAAGATAGACAAGATAAAAATTATTTATTGCACATAAGAAAAAAAACGTACAAATAAACAAGTAACAACAAAACACAAGTACAAATTAGGCGGTCTTATTGTTAAGGTAGCAATTTCTGCCAAGCAACCTTTGGGTGGAAGAACAATATTTATAGATAAGCGTATGATGGCAATAGCATAATAAAAAGAGTTATTCTTTTATTTTTTCACCGCGAAGCCCAATTCGGTTGCTGTTAACGACATCCCAAGATGGGTGTCGGACTGTTCATCGGAAACCTCAAACTCCAAATCTCCGACAGAACATTCGTTTGATGCCATATATTCTAAATACGAATAAAAACATCCATATATTTAAAAACAACAAGTTTTATTTGATGTATTATTCTCGTTAAGTCTCGGCTTCTAACTTGTGATTAACAGATGGCGAAAGTGGTTACCATTATCACCATCTGCATCCGTGTGTTGGCGACCAAATCTTTATAATATTTTTAACGATATAGTACGGATTATTGATGTGAGAAGAGCGTCGGTGGCTCAGTGGTGTGGACTGTCGCCTTCCTACCGGGAGGGCTGAGGTTCAAATCCAATCCAATGTATTTTCGAATTTTCGAAAAATATATGTACGTTATCCGACGCTCTTACGGTGAAGGAAAACATCGTGAGGAAACCTTCATGTACGCCTGCGAAAAGATTCGAAGGTTGTGTGTGTGAAGTCGTCCAATGCGCACTGGGCCCGCGTGGACGACTAAGGCCTAATCACCCTATACGGGTAGGCTCGTGCCCCGCGGTGGGGACTTTTAATGAGCTGATGATGATGATTGATGTTAGAATATAATTTTGTAAATTATTTTCCTATTGAGCAAAGTATAATATACTTTGCTCATATTATGTATATTGAACGATGTTACTTGATGAAATAATTAATACAATATAAAATATTAAAGATGACTGTTTTCAACTACACTATGGCTTCGTAGCTGTTGAGTAAGTAGTAGGTTAGCCATAAATTTAGTGTGAAATAAAGGGTAATTAATATTAAAAATATATATACCTAATTATTTTCACATTTAAACCAAAACATGGGAAAACTGTTACAATTTCAACCTATATTTTAAGTTTAATTTTGTCCTGGGTCATACCCAACGTGTGAATAACGCCCATCTGCTACCGTGTTGTGTGACCCGACGTACTTAAGCTGCAGCTGATTATTTTATACACCCTGTATACAACGCTAGTGTTTTGGTGCCTCAGTGAATAACTCAACGTTTGCCAGCCATAGAAATGTACAAGGAAGTTTTACTGGAATTTTGTACGCTTTGCATAATATAAGGGGCAAACTTGCTTGTACATTGTTTATTGAGTTATACGAAAACACGGTCAACTTTTGTGAAAATTATGATTTGAACTATAGGAAATTATTTGATGACAATATAAAAGAACTAGCGACCCGCTCATGCTTCGCACGGGTGCAATGGTGATATTCGTAATAGGCACGCTCCTGCCTGCCCGGTCGGCCGGTCAGCTACGTAGCGCAATTTTTAAGTATGTAATATCTTATAAAACATTTATTTATATCATGTGCTGTAAGGGGCCATATATATCTATATCAAAACGTCAATTTTTATTACGGTATTTCATTACATAAGGATAAATGCTGTTTTGGTTAAAATCGCTTCGATAATAAGACATTATTTCTCGTTAAAAGTAAATGACAAAAAAGTGTTATGGTGGGATATCCATAAGAGATAAATATATACCATCCAGGACTATTCTGTAGACCTTTTTTGTGTATACAATATTCAGTACATTATTTTGAAATATCTTGTAGGACGCAGCCTGCGTTTGCAATGTAAATTGAAAATAATAAATTATTTACGACATAAGAAACCTCAAAATTAACAGTATTTCTCCACTATTTAATAAATGTTATTATACATATAAACCTTTCTCTTGAATCACTCCATCTAATAAAAAAACCGCATCAAAATCCGTTGCGTAATTTCAAAGATTTAAGCGCACATGGGGACACAAAAAGTGTACAATCACGTACAATCTTAGGATAGTAGTTGTTTACACCCACCAAACTGCATTGGGCCTACGTGGTGGTTTGCGGCCCAATATCTCCATAGCTGTACTGTGCGGGAAGGCCTGAGCCCTGCAGTGGGCCGTTATAGGCTGATGATGAGTGCCTTCATCCCGAAACACAGTAGTGTAAAACACTCCTACTTCACGGAACGATATCTGACCCTGCGGTAGTACCTACCTTAACCACTCTGTGTCATTTCGCTCATGAAACCGTTACTTTTAAACCGGTTTTTCAAGAACATTTTCATCAAGTTCTTTGATTGGTTGTTTAAGAAAAATAATAACTCAAAAAAACTGATTTATAACGTGCATTTTTTTAAGGTTATGTTCCTTCAACGTTCGCGTTCTTTTCATAGTTCAGAGTAAAACCGTCGGTCGGTCAGGTTAAACCGGTATTAACCGGTTTAACCAGTTCCGAGCCTTGCTTCAGTCAAGCTGGCCCCACCGTGCAAAACCATGACGTGCGTAAAATACAACCACATGCATTACAATTCACCCGTGGATTTTTCCCAGGCTTTATTAACAAAGTTCCGCCCCATTTGCTCTCAGTGTTGACTTTTGTTTCGTAATAACTTCCCTCTTTTTAATAAGACGGCTTTGGTCCGTGTTACTCTTTGATGCTAAGGGTCTTTGCATTGACTTTTGTGGCATTGAAATTTAAAACGTTAAAATTGAGTTAATAAACAAAACGATCGCTCAAATTTGTTGAACTCGTCATCGTTTTATGTCTTATTCTGGCTAAGTCTTCAAAGATTGGCTAAGCACTCAAGATTGGCTTAGTTTTTAGAGATTGGCTAAGTCGTTAGAGACTGGCTAAATCTTTAGAGACTGGCTAAGTCTTTAGAGTCTGGCTGACTCTTTAAATTTGCTAAGTCTTTAAAGACGCACTTTGGCATGGTACCGGCCATTCACCCTAACAGATATAGGGAGGTTGGGTCCGAAAACAAACAATGCGAAAGTGTATGTTAATTACTATTATCCCATCGGAATCTAAATCACTGATCTACAATAAATGCCATCAACCACCAGGTAAGTTGTTTACAAAAATTAAGTCAATAACAATATTTATGTCGAATACTTTTAAAGTGTGATCTGAAACTATGATTCGAGAACAAATGAGTGTAATCCAAACCCACAAAATATCAGTTCTAATGCCATTTGATCGCACCCAGAGTCTGGATAGGAATAACAATAGTTGAACGGAAATTATAAATTAAACAACATAAAACTAGTATTAAAATATCAGTCTATATTGTCAATTTAATATAAATACTTCAAAAATAACTGACTGTGTCAAATTAATAAAATCTTTTAACTTACGTAACTAATTTAAAAACAACAGCCTATAAAAATAAATATAAAATGCAGTACTTAAATAGTTATTACAAATTTAAGTAAGGTTTATTAAGTCATTTGTCCTCTGTTCCAAATTTTGCTTCTAACCTTACAAGAAACTTTTTGATTTCCGACATTTCCGTAGCAATATGCTCCACTTTGCCTCTCATCTCTTCTAATGGTGATTTAGACTCCTCAGTTAAATCGGACAACTTATCTTTAAAGCCAGTCATTTCACCATCAATGACGTCTAATCTTTGCATCACTTCTTCATGCCTTAATCTATGCCTTCCATGTCGATCATCCAAGGTCTTTTGTACTTCAATCTTATCAATTTCCTTCTCCTTTTTCCCGACGATTGCCTCACGTATCTCGTCTAACAAGTCTTTGAAATTCTTGAAGTCCAGTTCTTCTTCTTGCTGCTTCTTTTGAGTATGTGCTTTGTCAAAAATAGCGTCGCGAATCCTAGACGGCAAAGTTTTGTAATAACGCCATCTTGGCTTACCAGGTTTTAAGGTTAGTATATCAGCTACATTTCGCTTATGCTTAATCTTATTATTAACCTTCCTTGGCAATATCTTCGTGAACACTTTATTGTATACCAAAGTGTCTAAAGTGCTCAAGAAACTCACTTGCTTGTCCAGTCTTCTGATGTTACCCAAAAGTTCTAAGTCGTTAATATCATTAACAGCCACACCAACCATTAAATTCATGAGTACTATTGCGGCCAATATAAGGAATACCACAAATATAAGTCGTACTATTTGAAAAGAAAATGCCAGTTCTTTTGAATGCTGCTCATCAAATAGAGAATCATATTCAAACTCTGACGTCATCATAACAACCGTTTTAATGAGCGCTGATATTGGACCTTCGAAAGGAGTTTGAGACCTAAACTGGATCATAAAACTGAGAGAGAAGCCGATGACCAGAAATGCAAAGGTAAGAAGAATCTGTAAAAATAAAAAGTAAGTGTGTTATTATTGATAAATCGCATTTTAAAACGTAATGATATTTCTATATGGCGTTACTTATTAACATAGAGTCTTACCTTTATAACATTACTGGCAACCTTCCCAAACATCAGCACATAGTATCCCCAGTTTGGGAACCGTGACAGCAGAAACATCAATTGTATCCAGGAAAATAGTAGCGCAACAGTAGCTACATGACGAGGCCAATCCACCTCTGATTCCACCACCAACACTGCTGGAGGCAGAATTATCGCCAGTCCTATAGAGCTGAATTTCACCCACGTTTCCAGTTGAAAGAAGTATCGACTACTTTTGACGTTCATGTAAAGGAGTTCCTGGAAAAAGAAATCATAATGTCACCAATCATATACTACATCATTACAACTTTGAAATATTGTACCGAAAGAAAATATTTGTATTGAGCCCTTAAGCTGCAAATACATGAGCTTTGTGGGCTACCAATTCGTAAAATATTGTTAATTTTATTTTATTTTCCAATTAACTGAGTATGTATGTCACCAATGGCTAGAAGTAAACACATAGTGTTATATACTCTTTGGCAGTAAACATGACACTTAAACGAGAAAGTAGTCTGCAAATGCCTGGTTTGTAATAAAAATCATTCGTGGAGTTTGTCTTACAGAAAGAAAGAAAGAGAAAGAAAAAAATCTTTATTCAAATAAATCTGTTACAGATACTTTTGAATCGTCAATTGTTATTATTATCATATTTTTTTGTGACTCTACCACCGTTCGGAATAAGTTGGATCTTCGAGAAGAGCCGGCAAGAAACTCGAGTTACTCTTTTAATCTTTTATATCAGTCAGTCAGAGAATGTCTTACGATCAACAACTGGCACTATTCATACCCTTGTATAAATAAATATATGAACTTTTTATCATGTTATATAAGATGTCTAAGGAACCTGTTAACAAAATATAGTCCAACACTTACCTGCAACACAATAAGAGTTATAGATGCATATACCAAATAACCCCAAACCGTAGGATTGAGCCAGGCAGGTCTGACTTCTGACGTGTCCTTGTAAAAAAACACCGATGTTGCAAACGTCGTTAGCGACATCACAAAAATCCCGTAAAATGCAATTATCGTGTAGAAAAATGGTAACAACGCCTTCCACTTCAGATAAAGAAACTCTCTACAAGAGGATGCACTAAAAGCCTTTTCTGACCATATCTGTTCCCTGTTTTCAGCAAAGCCTCTATCACCTTCATTTGCTCCATCTCACATTCACTTGGCATAAGAATCCGATAGTCAATTATCACTTCACAATTAGAATCTTGAAGGTTCATTTCGTTTGTGGATATATAAGAATCTAAGATCTCCTCCATAAAATCTGTCGGCTTGGACAAATTGTTCATTATCATGTCAATGGCTGATCTCCTAAACTTTTTTGGTCCGTCCGTATAACGTGACAAATTAGCACCCTCTCGCAGAAGTAGAACAATTACATCTCTACTGCCATGATGACTGGCCGAATGTAATGGAAACCATCCCATGCCATTGACTTCATGTATTAAAGTGTTATCGGTACGAAGTAAAAATTTTGCAATATCTGCATGGTTTTTGACAGCCGCCACGTGTAGTGGCGTTGATGATTTGTGAGGACTACTAGTGGTCCTTAATCGAATATCTGCATTCCTCTCAAGTAATACTTTAACGCACTCCATATGGTTTTCTACTACTGCGAAATGTATTGGTCCGAACCCCCTACGATCTCCAGCTGTTAAGCTATCATACTACTATGTTATAGCCTCATCATAGTCACTAGTTCTTTAAGAATTTCATGATGCCCATTTTCAGCGGCTACGTGGAGAACATTGACATTACCCTCCAAAGTGATTTTTATTGAAGCACCTTCGTCTAGAATTGCTTTAACACAATCAAGGTGACCATTAATAATTGCTTTAAACAGCGGCGTCTCCCCATCTTCGTTCTGGTAATCTATTGCGCATTTTTGTTTAGCAACGCTTAAAATTTCATTTAACACATCCAAATTACCCATGGCAGCAGCGGAATGGATTGGAGTATCACCGTCATTTGCCTAGAAATCAAAAAATATTTTATCAAGAGAACTACTACTAGTAATTAGTAATCTAGTGAAATATTTCCACATATTTTATTTAAATACAACTTATTTTTTTTAATTACTAGTACTATAAAATAAACTACTAGGTATTAATACTACCTTCAACGTGACATCAGCTCCAGATTCTAAAGCAACACAAACACCCGGCACCCACGAAGCTTCAATAGCCGCCTGAAGCACTGTATGCCCTTCTCGGTCTTTAACATCCACTATCGCTGACAGAGGATCAGCATCGTTGCGACCTTCGTTTGCTAGAATCTAAAATTACAGCACAATAATCATATGACTCAATCAGTTCCAAATTTTAATGCAGACAATAATAATATGAACATGGCAAAAGTTGCATACACTGTACCTTTAAAGGTCCCTCAATTTTTTTCTTTACGCATACATGAAGTGGTGTTTGGCCTGCAGCATCAAGGCAGGCAATAGACGCTCCAATGTGAAGAAGTTGTTTAATAGCATCTTCGTTTTCCAACTCTACGGCAATATGTAGAGGAGTACACAGCTCGTTCAAACCACCCGGTCTCATCGTGTTGTAAGTCCCACCGCCTTTTAAGATCAACTTTATGACTTCTGTAAAACTGTAAGAGAAGTTTATCGACATTAATAATTGCTAGTATTCTGTTAACTTTACTTTTCTTCTCTACGGGTCTTTTTACTGTGACGCGGATTCGTGTCCGGTATAATTTTGCAACAGCAGAAACAAAATACAAGAATTTCCGGCGTATCGCCCCTACCGCACTTCTCAAGGTACCTAAAAACAACTTCTATGCAGTGGTCATCTGAAATTTCTATGCCTTATGACATCTGATGATGGTTCATTAAAATCATAAATACCATTTACTATCGATTGGAATGTCATAATTGTATGCTGTGCCAGCAACGTCGAGAGCAGTTCTTCCTTCTCATCACAAATGTTGGGGTCCGCGCCAGCACAATAAGAGCCGAGTACAATGCTTCCTTGCACATGATGATGCAACGTGAAGAGGCGTCCAACCAGGCTGTAGAAGTGGTAGCTGTAACATAGAAAATTTACATGACAACTGCACAGATCTGCCAGAATTGCAAAGTTTTGGGAACTTTACGTTGACGTATGTTTTCATCATTTATAGATTTAACTTTTAAAGTTGGTAAAAATGACTCGTTAAAACATTGAGGCATCTGACATAGGTAGTGATTTTCTTTTTCAATAGGATAAGCAAGAAGGGGCAATGCGCAGGGATAACAAGGGATATAATGTTTGTGTGTCCGCAAAGGCACTCGAGTGGCGTGCACGTAACGGGAAAAGAAGCAAGTGCAAGTAACGGGATATAGACTGCTAAGTGTGGAAATTATACGGGAAAACATTCAGCAGTGGATCATTAAGCAGTAACCATGATGATGACTTTGTCATTAAAGTTCTTCCTTGAACCACCAAATATAACTCTCAAAAGTAGTAAACAATCAACTTACGTACGTTCCTTCGATATTATGACAGTCGTGATCAATATTATCCTTCCACGTGCTAGGAAGTTAAGTGTTGACTTCTCCAGATCGCAGCGCATAGTCGCCAGAGTTTTTCTTCTCATTCAAACTTCTTTATATCTTCTTCAGCCTCTGACGACATCTCACTTTTCCACGCGATCTATATTTCTAGAAAACCAAGTATTATGATCATGAAGTGGAATGGCAGTGAGATAATCACCTATTCATATGATTGAAGTCTATTGGAGAAGTCGAGTTGGAGTAGGAGTATGGAAATAGCATCCTGACCTACCGGTTGATAAGATCAACTCAACATTATAACACTCAAAAGAAGTAAAATTGTTGTACTTAAAAATAATGTAGTTAACCATTTATATTAAGAGCAAAGTGTTATACTTCAAACTTAGAAACACCAAATGCTGGCACGATAATTCTACAAAGTCACTATTGACTACTGTCTTTTATTTCAAATTTGACAATTCTTCTGCCAATAAAAAAATCTTGACGGAAGAATTGATTTCGAAGAATTTTGTGAACGAGTACATTGAACTTTTTAAGAAAATTTACGACATATAAAATGGAGATTGCTCAAAATTATATGGTTTGTATGATTTTTATATTATCTACAGAACGAGTTCATTTTTCGATTACGAACCGTTTCAAAAGGTTTAGAACCCAGTCTTATGCGCTTATATCGCAATTTAGCTCAATTAAAGGAGGGTCACAGGGTAGTTACTACTTGGGACATGACGATGAAATGCCACATTGTGTTCGGGGCTCGGTAAAGCAACTGTCACAATGGTCACTCAATGGATGGGTGGCCGATTAATTATATGGAATTCGTGCTTTGAAAGGTTGCTACCGACGTTTCCGTGGCTTTAACACCTCTAACAGGTCTGAGAACACATTTGTGTAGCAGGTGAACTTAATGACATCATTGGCTTGGCTCAGTTTCATTCGTCCGTTTCCGTTTTTTTCATTGAACGGCATACAGTTCACCTGATGGTACCTTAGTGACATCGCCACCCATAATAGTTTGCAAGACCAGAGGTTCCAGAAATGCTTTGCCGGTCCATTAAAATAGTGAACGCTCTTTTTAAAGACAAGTAGTCGATCGCTTCGAAAAATTTTGACAAAATTGCTCTTGCTTCATTTCAGGGTCCTCTGGCAACGGAGACAATGAACCGAATAAACGAAAATGGAAACGTAGTTGGGACCATCATCGTGAACTGTGAAGGTGAGCTTATACCCTTGGAGTTTACCTGATGGGAAGTCATACCGCCACCTAAGGAGTAACGAGTAACTCCGAAATAGCAACAATCGTTGCTAACCTTAAAATTAGGTGGGAAAAGGAAATATGGGGAAGGGAAAGAGAGAATTTTGGGTCCCCTCAAATTCATTCACTGCTGCAACAGTTATTTTTTGAGGCCGTGGTATCAAATCGAGCCGGCTTCTTCTTTTCTTATCGAGATGGTATGGATTTACAAGTGAAATATGATAATGCAATAATATTTGGCCACTTTGATCGCCCTTTTATTTCGCCATTTAGAGGTCCCGGAAATTGATTATGATAAAAATAGTAAATATAATTTTCTTTATATAATTATTTTGATAACAAATAAGTAATATGATTCTGTACAAAACACTTTTTTTTTTAACAAGAGTAACTACTGAGCTTCTTGCTGGATTCTTCTCAGTGGAAAACTGCCGCCCGAAGCAGTCGTAGCTTCATTTGACATAAGTGTTCTGTGAGGACCTAAACTGAATAAACACTTTTCATTTTATTTCATTATAGTTCCATTGTCTAAGGTGCACCATAGTCACACAGACTGCTTTTGGAATATCCCCATCTTACCCGATTTTCACGGCACCGGCCAACACCTACCAGTTTTTCAGATTGCCCAAGAAAAATCACCGCCCGGAGGCAGCTTCAGCCAAACGGGGGTGTCAAGACGAGGTCGGCGAAAAATTCATTCCACCACATCAGCCGCCGGCTTATTCGTGCCGAAGCATACTTAAAGTTATCCATAATAACTTTTACAATATTTTTCACATTTAGGATTCCCGGAGACCACAACCCTTGACAGCTTAACCGCCGCCACCTACTCCACGCATATGAGGAACTTATCCCATCACGCTACCAACGCCCTTAAAGAAGTGGTTAGTAATGTTGCTGGTAATTTGCCTTTAGGATAGGGACTGGTCAAACATATAGGGGTCACGACAATAGCCCCCGGCGGGGGCGAAACCTCAACCTTTAAGTGTTTAGTTTGATTTGTAATTAAGAAATGCTGCATTAAGCCACATTTGTATGTTTTTTTTTTGCTTGTGAGCAATAATGTATATCTATGTATATCAGAAGTTTATTTTTTTTAGAGCATCATTGGAGCATTAGTGTGGACTGTTGCTTTCCGATTTGGAGTGTGCAGGTTCAAATCCCACCACATACCAATGTATTTCCGAATTTTCAAAATTATATGTACGAGTACGTTTATCCGACGCTCTTACTGTGAAGGAAAACATCGTGAGGAAACCTGCGCACGCCTGCGCAGGATTCAAGGTTGTGTGTGAAGTCGACCAATCCGCGCTGGGCCGCGTGGACGACGAAGGCCTATACACCCGGGTAAGCTCATGCCCTTCGTTGGGCACGTATTAAGCTGAGGTTGATGATGATCAGTTTAGTTGTCATATCACAGACTTAGTTCAAAGCTAGATGGTGTTATGTTTTTTTTTATACTGATTTTTTTGTCGAGCACTTCAATAATTAAATAAGAGCTGATCATTGATTGCAGGACGTGACTGATGATTTGTTAGTGTTGAGATTGGTGACCAAGAAGTCTGAAGCTGTGGTGGCACCAGATCATGAATTCCATCTCATAGTGGTGATGCGTCGTACTTAGTCATTTATTCATTAGCTTATTGTTTTTAGGTTAATTTCCCATCATTTTAGTTCTATATTAAACTGTTTATTTGGTATGAATTGCCTTTTTATTAGCAGCCTTCCATTATACTAAATATGCGTTTTATATCACCATAATAAATGACTTTCAAAGTAGGGAAGTCTTTCAATTGATGATTACAATTTCCAATGACGGTAGCTTAACCACAATAACTAATGGAAACGTTTTATGCAGGTATGGTATGTGACTCTTTCTCTTAAACCTATTGCAGTCCATGACTGGATATAGGTCTTTCCAGTTTTGCGCCAGATATCCCGGTCCTCCGCTTCCCTGCGTCAAGATTATGAAAAATGTTCCTTAATTTTGCTTAGTTTTGTAATCTTACCTTCTGGAAACTCCAGGAGTATTGCCATCTGTCTAGCATTTCCGGCCCATGCTGCCAGATGCAGCGGTGTTCTGCCCCTCTTGTCCAGTCTGTATTTCTCGACGCCAAACTTGACAAGGAGGGAGAGGGCGTCACCTCCCTCCATAGCTGCGATGTGACAGGCTGATACATTGTCCAGTCGACAGGTTGCATTGGGGTTTGCACCTGCCTTGAGGAGTCTGAAAGGAAAAACATGGCAAAAGTTAACATGCCCCAGACAGGTCACTGGTGTGGCTGTCAGGTCAGGAACTGTTTTACAAAATCAGCTTAGTGAGTTTGTAAACCGGATTAAGATGTCATTCCCTTCAGCAAAGCTACCATCATAGAGTATATGCTATAGAATTGCTGTAGAATCTTGCTACCACACATCAGACTGGAACTACAACTGCCAGGAGTATTTTAGATAACATTTAAAATTAGAAAATAGTTTAGATTAATTTTATCTTTCCATTAATTGGTAAATAGTAAGTAGGTAGGAAGTTTAAATGGAGAACCGAACTCTTAAAGGTTTCATCTTATAACCTCCACTCTGCTGCACAAATTCATATTATTATTCATTTGAATAATAAAAAGGTTTATAGCGATAAACAAAAACTTGTATTAAACCAACTTTTTCAAGCCAAACAGATTCATGCGCGATAAATAAAGAACTTTTTCGTATTTTCCTCCCAACGTTTCGGTTTTGCCGGATTTCCAATTATCGTCGTAATTTGTGTGAAAATCTTGTGGCAAATTAAACTATTCCTTACTTTTCCACCAGCTCGACTTCATTTTCCTCGATAGCCGTCAGCAGTTCAGTGTTGAGTCGTCTTAACCGTCTGTCGCTTCTTCGCCACTTCTTCGGCAAGCCTTCAGCGTGCTCGGTCACCGGCGTGCTGTTGACGGTCGACGGCGCTGATGACGTCATCGATGACATATCCAGGTTTGACAGCTGCAGGTAGCGGGGATGAGATCTGTGAGACAATTTGACATTTGAGATGACACGGAGAACAAATGCGGATGCCATAAATAGACCGAGAACATTAGCTTACGGGAGGAGATGGGCTGGCTGGAAGTTGGCTGCCATGGCATCTGCTTCAGGAATAATGTGTGCTAGCTCGAATAATGAACTAGCTGCCATGGTTCACGTGTAAAACTCTTCTTTAGGGACTAGGTACGGAATCAAATTCCTGTGTATATTCCATACAAAGATAATTATACACCATTTTGTTCCGACGTAATGATATCCACTGACATTCACACAGCACCCTCTAGCCCCAGCTTAAGTGTGAAGCTTGTATTTAAACAGACTATACTTTTTGGGTAAACACTAACATATTATACATAGATAAAACCCAGACCAATAAAATCAGGCCGAGGTCTCAACCATTACACCAAATGAGTCATCAAGACATCACGAAACGCTTTAGAAAAACTTACTCGTAGCTACCACTAACCTCAAATCAGAAAGGCTTATATGACTCGGTCTATTAGGTAGACCGTTAGTAGTCCTGCCGTCTTCGCAAGGCTGCGATTGCAACAAAGGCTGTGTGTTTTCGTCATCTTCAGGCTCCTCGGGTATACCACGCTCTAAATCTGTAGTAAATACGGTTTGGTTTTATAGCCGGTATGCATTCAAGTTATAAACTTTGTACTTTCAAAGTACATAATTTTAAAAATAAAATCACAATATCTTTATTCAAATAAAAACAGATACTTAATAGAGCGTCGGTGGCTCAGTAGTGTGGACTGTCGCCTTCCTACCAGGAGGGCTGAGGTTCAAATCCCGACACGTACCAATGTGTTTTCGAATTTTCGAAAATATATGTACGTTATCCGACACTCTTACGGTGAAGGAAAACATCGTGAGGAAACCTTCATGCACGCCTACGAAGAGATTCGAAGGTTGTGTCTGAAGTCGTCCAATCCGCACTGGGCCCGCGTGGACGACTAAGGCCTAATCACACCCTATACGGGTAGGCTCGTGCCCCTCGGTGGGGACGTTTAATGAGCTGATGATGATACTTAATACAGATAAAAATACACAAAGTAAATTTAAAAATACTTTTGGATAGTCAAATTGTTATTCGGAATAAGTAGGATCTTCGAGGATAACCGGCAAGAAACTCTATAGTCACTCTTTTAAACTTTTGATATCATTCATTCATTTTATAGAGTTTTGTCATTTACCTTAACGCAGCTTTGCAATAATTTATTACAAATATTTTGTAACTGGAACACTATGTGCAAGACCACATATCGCTATGTTTGTTTTGTTTCGGGAGAAAAGAGATCGGATACGTACCGGTAACCTGAATAGGGACTGGTCAAACCTACAGGGACTCATGATGAAGGCCCCCAACCGCCATCTCTTAAAACAGTATAACAATTATATTATTTCGCCTTTGGTACAAAAATGCTGATGTATCATTTTAGTAATACTGTTGTAAGATATGGCCGTAAACCTCAGGTCGCAGTCTTTTTAATCGTCAATTGTCTACGACCGATCATCAATTAAGAAAGCATTTGGATGACTATTCCATAGTAAGTTCCAGTTAAAAACAAGTACTAAACAAGGTTTTACCTAACTTGTGACGTGTCATTCAGGTACAAGCCGGTACTTAACTGAACTACACTCTTCACTTCAGAACACAAATATACGGTTAATTATACATTAGCGATATCATTTCAAGAAGACAAGAAGAACTTTCACTTAATAAACTTACACTCTATGTTATTACCACGATATTTTATATTTTTAATAAATACTCTTAAGGATTGATGCAAACACCGAATGATTTGTATGACAAATGAATGCTAATAAGTTGTGGAAGTATTGTCAATAACTGAGTAATTTTTTCGTAGTTATCTTAACATATACTGTAAACGTTGTCAAGGCTAAAACTTTAAGACTTGTATGAGTTCAATGATTTTAAGCAATACGTATGTCGTTACGCTAAATATATGTATATGTAGCTATTTGTGAACAAAAAATATATTGACTGACATTCACACAGCGCCAGCTCCAAGTTCAGCGTGAAGCTTGTATTACGGGTACTAAACACTGATAAACATACTTATGTATTTTTTTTGTAAATACATATTATACATAGAAAACACCCAAACCAATACAAACTGACATGTTCATGCAATTGATTAGGTACCACCGCAGCGCAAGATATCGTACCGTTCATAGAAGTGTTATGTATTTTTATGTTTCGGGATGAGGGCACTGTAGCTAGTAAAATTACTGGGTCTAAGAGACCTACCATCTGTTCTCTTGGGAGACGAACGCAGTGTGGCATTGATGGAGAATAGTAAATGTCTATCCGTTAATGGTCCCCTTCAATGCTGCTCTGTCGTGGTCAGGCGTATCACTTTCCTGACCGTCCAGTACACTTTGTAACAAAAATATTTCACTCTACATACCTGGATTACGAGACATTTAGGAAATTTCACATCACTTAGCACTCTAAATTCACTAGAACACCACTAAAAAATGTATTTGTACAAATTCATTTGTAATCCGCGGAAAGTCATGCCAATCGCGTTAACTAAAAACTCTTGACTGAATCATGTGCTAAAATGAGATTTAGGAAAGTATAGAAGTACGTTGTATAAAATTAAGATTCATAAATCGGTGTAGATTCGAAGACGAATCTTTGCGCGTGAAATGCTATTAACAATCGAAATATTCGACGCACGGCGAGTTTTCTTTGTGATTTTACAAAACGTCTTATTAAGTGTCACAATAACATAGCATAGAACATTAATGTGAAGTGGTGAAGTTTTTCATAAGTGAAATAGTGATTCGTCCGACACGAAGCGGCGCCTTGAAAAAATAAACAATGTTAAATCTATTCTCATGTAAGTGATATTTATGTCTCGAATGAGAAATAAAATTATCTTAAACCTAAGTGTGCTATGTATAAGGCTGTTTGTATGTATGAACCTTATAGGCTGATGATGTTAATGATGATTCAAACTCAAACTCAAAATATCTTTATTCAAATAAATCTTTCAGTACTTTTGAATCGTAAATTATTATTTTATCATTATAAGTGTGAAAATTAATATAAGAATGAGACTAGAATATATATAGATCACGGTAAATTTATTTTAATGTAAGGGACAAAGGTCAACTATGTCTTTTACTTTCATATTATCATAATCGATATATTTAATATCATTTGCACACACCTATATCTCCTGCTATAGTCGTTAGCAAAAATATTTGTCAGTTCTATTACGTTACTAAGTCTATGGCACCGATTGGTGTTATCACTTGATAGATAGCTCGATTACAAACATTAAGATATCCTTGAAGATTTCCTGACAAGCAAAAGGCGTGTCCGACTGATGTCAACCCTATTACAAGGTATAAAGCGTTGGAATAGCTTATCTTGTTCAAACGTAATCTTTGTGGATGATTCGGTGTAAATAGATTTCGATTCCATTAAACAAAAGCATTGGTTTTTAGTGTATTTTAGCTTATTAGTACGACTAATATTGGGGTATTCCCTGTAGTCTTACCAATTGGACTAGTGGGAATTTACTTCCCATTAGAAATTCATCAAATCGATGAAAATACATCATCGGTTTGAAACATTATAAAATATTTATTTCCGTTACCAGAACCTCTTGGTTATAAATAGTTTCCTAGTACTTTTTAGAATAAATTTAAATATTGGATATTTTGCGATCGAATTCACTTTCTACGTTTTCTATCAAATGAATATTCGTATTTACGTTATTTTTGACGACCCATTTGGTGTTGCGGTTGAGAGGTCGGCTGCAACACCAAGGGTTCCGGGTTCGATCCCCGGGCAGTACAAACATTTGTGTGCATGAACATGTCTGTTTGTAATGGTCTGGGTGTTTTCTATGTATAATATGTATGTATTTACAAAAAAAAAATGTATATAAGTATATTTATCCGTTGTTTAGTACCCATAAAACAGGCTTCACGCTTAACTTGGGACTAGATGGCGCTGTGTGAATGTCAGTGGATATTTATTATTTAACAGTAGGACTTTCGGGAGTTTTGTTTTACTGGTAAGTCTACTGGTCAAGACATTGGTACGTGGCGGGATTTGAACCTGCATCCTCCAGATCGGAAGGCTACAGTCCGTACCAATGAGCCAACGGCGCTCAATTAATTAAAAAACCATTTAATGGGTATTGCGTATGTATTGTGAAGCTAGGCTTGTACCGGGTCACCCTTCTATTTGTTGTAAAGATAAACATCGGCCTTTGGACATCAACTTTGTTCGCTCCCCACAGACCCTACTATTGGCTCGTATTTTCAATATAAATAAAATTATCTCAAACTTTTTTACTCGATACTAGTGAACGTTGTCATATCTTAAGAATAAGAATATATTTATTGTCTCTCTTCAAACATTTAACAAATAAAAATTCAAAATTTTACAAAAAACAAGTACTTTGAGACAAAGGGAAGGAGCTCAGCTGAGTTTGCAACGAGAGCAATCCCGAGCATCGCTGTTTTTCAGCTACTCCCCTTACCCTCTGAGATGTTGTTGGAAGGCCTAGGTTATGCTTGGTTGACAATTTTTAATATTATATAAGTATGGTGCGTATCTATATATATATATCTTATTATTAATGTATAATGATTTATAATATTATACATAAGAAATAAGATATGACAAAAATAAAAATTAAGTAGTTTTTTTTGTAAAAAAGCGCTGCTACCCGCACTCTGCTGAATTTGTTGTCCTTAAGCCGCCGTCGGCACCCGCGGGTGTAGGAGTAGTGGTAATTGTATTCGAATCTGCCGTCACCACGCGGTACATATACTTGAATGAGTAGTACTGGCAAATAATATGCTGATTCTCAAACTGCGTAAAACAAATATGAACCTTACTGTGCTGGAAGTAGAGTCGCCCAGATATCAATTCATCTTATTTTTACAGGAACCAACTTAGTCCAAGGGAACCAATTACTCCGACAATAGTATTCTTCAATATCTCTAAAACTTCATCATCATCATTATCAGCTCATTAAACGTCCCCACCGAGGGGCACGAGCCTACCTGTATAGGTGATTAGGACTTAGTCGTCCACGCGGGCCCAGCGCGGATTGGACGACTTCACACACAATCGAATCTCTTCGCAGGTGTGCATGAAGGTTTCCTCACGCTGTTTTCCTTCACCGTAAGAGCGTCATAACGTACATATATTTTCGGAAATTCGAAAACACATTGGTACGTGTCAGGATTTGAACCTCAGCCCTCCCGGTAGGAAGGCGACAGTTTACACCATTGAGCCACCGACGCTCTGTCGATTTTAGTCTGTTTTGTTGTTCAAATAAATAAAAAAAATCGAGTTCTAATCAGTTTCAGTCGAGTTTAAATAAAATTACAATCGAGTTTCCCTAGTATAGAACTTGGTACTTGAACCAAACCGCAATGATAGGGGTAGCGCAAACTTCGTCCGCACAAGACTTAACCGTGGTTTAATCTAACTTGCACCGAACTCTTATTGTATTTGCGCTTGTC
Source organism: Leucinodes orbonalis (assembly GCA_019425675.1). Classification (NCBI taxonomy): domain Eukaryota; kingdom Metazoa; phylum Arthropoda; class Insecta; order Lepidoptera; family Crambidae; genus Leucinodes; species Leucinodes orbonalis. The sequence continues at coordinate 2,632 of PQWD01002110.1, read as the reverse complement.
TGATACAACACTGTTTAAATAGGACAATCAACGGTGTCACCTAGCGCGAGGTTCGTTAATTTTGTTAGTACTAATTCGTTACGAGATATTTATTAACTGAGAAATTATTCGACAGACACTTTTGTATTTGTTATGTCAATATTTATTCGAGTCCATTCGAACAATGTAAAAAGTATAGATTCGTGATATGCTCACAAACAATCGAAAAAGTGTTCCGAATGCAGCGACAGCACACATACACATATTTCGAATGAGCGTACATTTACTTAAACAAAGATCCTACAACTGTATTTTCTTTGGCGTTTTGTTTTTGAGGCATGGATGGCGTATCTTCCTTTATATATATACAGAATATCATTGCGTTAAGCCGCTTCAGTGCCCTACAAATCTTTGGATGGTAGTCACCACCAATTTTGAATCAAGTGATTCAGCCTGCAGTGCCCAAAATTATGAAAAATCTCACAAAGTGATGTTTCCCCACGGCATTCGAACCCATGATCTTTGGGTCACGCAGTTAAACGCCTGTCCCCTCGGAGGCAGTTTATGCAATGTATCTCTCAACCATTCAATCACAACTACTGATCTGAGACTGTAACTGAAAATCAGCGTTTTCTTTAAGGTTTTTTTTATGTTATAAGTGTACAGGACGATCGGGACGCTCACCTGATGGTAAGTGATACGCCTGACCATGACAGAGCGGCATCGAAGGAGACCCACAGCTTATAGATAATTATTATCCTCAATCAATGCCGCACTGCGCCCGTCACCGAGACAACAGATGTTAGGTCTCGTATACCCGGTAATTTCACTAGCTACAGTGTCGTCATCCCGAAACACAAAGTGCATAACACTCCTGTTTCACAGGACGGTACTGCGGTGGTACCTACCTAGACGACTCATTATCGAGTCTACTACCTAGTCATCAACGGTGTCTACGGAAGACCAGCGTCAGGACATCCTGTGGTTGTTCTGACTACGCTGAGTAGGCTTCCATTCAGTGCAATTGCATACATTTAAAAATGTTGTTTTTAATTTTGTTTAACAATGAATGTTGTAATTGTTTTCTGAATAAATTTTACTTTACTAGTAAACCATTTTATATGTATATAAGTATTTCTTTAGCTAAATAAAAAGAATTATTTATAGATTTTATTTAATTCTATTGCATGCTTTTTATTTGTTTTTTTTCGTATTGTGTTTTGTATGTATAATGTATTTAAATGAATTTGTGTGTGTTTCAGTGTACAAATAAGCATTTTTTCTATCTATCACAACACACAATGTGTCACAGCGGAGCGTGGCAGTGACTCCTATAAAATGTATCACACCATCAGCGAGAAAACATTATTTTAATACCAGTCTCCATTACATTTATGATCAGTTAATGGTTCCACAGCATCAAGATGTTACTATCGCGTTCGTGTCGTTATATTTTTAGAGTGTGTCCTGACAAATTGCATTGTCCCGCCGCCAGGTGGCGCTACACAACATTGTTTGCACATCACCCCGCAAAGATTATGACTCACAGAAGGGACATTCTGTCTAAAAGTTCACTGCTGGAAGTCTCCCTTCCTGCGTTCGTATGATCCAACCTCCACCAGCGACCTTTCACAAGTCATCGGTTCATCGAGCCAGAAGGCGTTGTAAGTACTGTTGGAGGTAAATTGTGGCCCACGTCTTTTATGACCCTCACAATCCTAATTACGTGTAGAGGTACGTGGCGTGGGTTGTGCCAAATGGACAATATCTTTTCTGGTAGGCTTTAGTCGAGTTTAGTCACAACCCTGTGAGCAAAAACGACAAGAATAAGGACAAATAAAGAAACCGCATTAAAATCCGTTGCGTACTTTTAAAGAATTGACGACCCATTTGGTGTTGCGGTTGAGACGTCGGCAGCAACTAGGTTCCGGGTTCGATCCCCGGGCAGTACAAACATTTGTGTGCATAAACATGTCTGTTTGTAATGGTTTGGGGTGTTTTCTATGTATAATACGAGTATGTATGAATTTACAAATATCAAATCCATTTATTTCAAATTAGGCTTACAAAAAGCACTTATGAACGTCAAAAAATATAATAAAAACAATTAAAATACTAAACTAAACATTTGATGCTTTGAAAAAAAGCGCTTCAGTGGTTTGGCCTGTTGAGACACACAAAAATAAATACATATATAAGTATGTTTATCCGTTGTTTGTAGCCATAATACAGGCTTCACGCTTAACTTGGGGCTAGATGGCGCTGTGTGAATGTCAGTGAGACTTTGTTTCATACTATGAAGTGATTTGTATAGTCTTTATAGTCCTGGTAAGTCCTCTTAACCATTAAAAGATAAGTCCAACAGTGTCAAATCATGTAACTCTTCTGTGTAACTGTCCGCTCTTTGATTCAAAGTACTTACAATTTTACTGCCGCCGTTAAGAAATGCCATAGGGAGGAGATTGGGTTTCACATTTATTGAGATATTACAATCGGAATTATTTATGGGGTTTATGTTTTTCATGCTAGGGCAGAGCGATGTTTGCAAATTCGACTTTTACTTTTATGGTATGTCTTCAGTTATTTTTATGTCGAAACTGCATAGAAACATGTGTAGTTATTTATAGTTATAATTTAATCATCATATCATCAT